>QODF01000024.1:5271076-5339879 GCA_024372805.1 Oostethus manadensis
GACAGACAGGACGCAAGAGTCATCTTTGTGTTCTCAGGGCATTAAAAACATCACAACTGGACTGTTCAGATGTTTCGCCTCTCATCCCAGAAGGGTTCAGTTCATGCTCAAACCTTAGGTAGAACAGCTTTACTCCTATCTAGTCGTTGAGTCAACTCGACTGTTCAGAATTTCCTAAAATACATTTCATCTCTCATCCCAGTGGGCTTCATTAGTTCTTGCTCAAAGACTAGATAGTACAGCTCTAGTCCTCTCTAAATGGCATCTCTACTCCTATCTACAGAGGTATGCAAAAGTTTGGGCACCTCCATTTTCAAGATGTTCCTTTGTAAATCATTAGTTGTTTGGATCAGCAAGTTCAGTTAAAAATATCATATAGCAGACAAACTCAGCCATATTTGAAGAGTGAAATGAATTTTTGAGGCTTGTCCAAATGTGCTTTAGCATACCTCAAGCGACTCCTAACTTTGTTTAAAAAATCATTGCACACTTTCTGTGAATCCTAAAAACTTAAATTCACTTCTCAAATATCACCGTGTTTGTCTGCTATATAATATATTTAATTGAAACTGTTGATCCAAAAAACAAACAATTTATAAAGGAAAAACTGGAAAAGTATCAGGGGTGCTTCTGCACACCACTTTATATGGCAGCGCTAGTCCTATCTAGTCTTTGAGCACAAATTGACTGTTCGGGATGTCTCATAATAGTCGGCTTCATCAGTTGTTGCTCAAAGACTAGATAGGACAGCCCTAGCCCTTTATAAAGGACAGCTTTAGTCCTATCTAGTTGTTGAGTGCAACTGGACTGTACAGGTTGTCTTAGGAGACGTTCACCTTTCATCCAAGCAGGTTTCATCAATTTTTGCTCAAAGACCAGATAGGACAGCTGTAGTCCTTTTTAAAAAGGACAGCTTTAGAACTATCTAGTTGAGCAAAACTGGACTGTGGAGGTTGTCTAAAGACATTTCACCTCTCATCCGAGCAGGCTTCATCACTTCTTGCTCAAAGACTAGATAGGACAGCTGTAGTTCAGTTGTGATTGAGAACGCAATGAGGCGGAGAATGAGAATATTTATGGTTGTGATGAAGTTTTTAGGACTTCACCTTTAAGTGTGCACTTGCCTGTCTCCATGTTGTGCAGCAGGTTCTGACAGTGCTGCTGCGCCTGCCGGGCGTCCACCTCCAGCTCCCGCCTCTCAGCCGCCATGAACAGCGAGCTCTCTCTGCTGTCGGCCAGGAAGTCGGCCAGCTGGGACTCCAGGTGATCCAGGACCTGCTGGCGCTCCGACGGGGACTGGCAGCGGACCTGGCGGATGTAGAGAGGAGAAGAGGTGATGAGCAGGAGAAGAGAGAACGTGGAGGTTCTCCCACGCAAGGAGTCTCACCGTGTCCAGGTTCCACTCTGAGACGGTGCGGACATCTTTGATGAGGTAGTGCCAGGAGACCACGCTCTTCATGTTGACATGGAGCTGGTGCCACAAGGACATGACCTTCTGGTAGAGCTGCTCTGTCCTGCGCACACACACACGCACATTACATCACTCTTTATTAACCTCAAATGATTCGTATTATTTTATTTAGGGGTGCACCATCATTATCAGAATTATGATGTCATACCAATAAATCTGATAACATTAATAATAGTTCTGATAACTAATCATTAAAAAAACGCTCCATTGAGGCGAGACTACTTCTGCTGTGTGGGTGAGCAAATCAAGCATTCCTTTTTCCTGCTGTCTGTTGTACATTTCCCTGAGCTCACTTGTAAACAAACATCAAACATTTAGAGGAAGAGTTTTTTTTCTTTTTTTTTTACAGACAAGAAAAACTTATCAGTGCAAAGTGCAAAAGGTTTGCCAGAGACCTCCGTGGCGTCACACCGGCTGCTCGGAGCGTGTGCCCGGATACAGTGCACCTCGCAGGGCCACAGCAGGTGGCTCCTCGTCTATACTCTGTTTCTCCTGATCGTAGTGATGTGATGGCAGTTATATCATAATATTTCATTAGGTGACAATCAATAGGTACACTTGGTCACGTCCTAATTTCTTCCACTTTTTCTTACCTTCACGTGTGCACAGACTACACTTACATCTAAATCTAAAAAGTAGTTTTAAAAAAAAAGTATCAGTATCATATCAGTCTTGAGAAGCAGAAAGTTATCAGTATTGGTATCGGTTTGAAATGAAAGCTATGGTCATCTCTAATCTGAATACCAATGTTTGATTGTCCAGACTTGAAGTTTCTTCCTCAGCGTTCAAAACCAGAGTTCCTTTGTGTTTCCAGCTAAAAGAGCATCGTGCGCGTCCCACCTGCTGGCCGTGTCCACGGCCTCCTGGTTGGGAGGGGGCACAGTGAAGCACACAGAGGGGACCATGGCCTCATTGCCCGTGGGACTGATCACCTTCCACTGGGTCCGCTGGGAGTTATCCTCCAGCACGCACTCGTCACCCAGGCTTATGGTTATCTGGGAGGTCACGTGATACGGAAAGGAAAAGAGCAGGTAGCGAAGATGGAGGCGGGGGAATGGGAGAAACAAAATGGAGGTTATTGATCGTCCAGATGATTCAAATCAATGAAACTGTGTTGAAGAAAGGCAAAAAAAGATCAAGCAAGAATAACATGCAAATCAAGAGAGGCAACGCAAAACCCAAACACTGATTGATTAAGTGAGGTTAACCATCAAAGATGGTGCACGTATACATGCTGCTTCACTCGTACGTAAGTCTTGTGTGGTTTGCAGCCGAGCACAAAGACAACGCGTTGTTTTTCATACATTCGTTAGTAGCGCCCTGCCACAGATGCATTCCGGTCCTGTGGGAAACACTGCAATGCATGGCAGCTGTTAGTTAGCTCCACCAAATCAATCCCTTAGTAGCTAGGTTCCCAAAGCGGGGCACGTGAATCAAAATTAGCAGTACTAGTGTAGTGAAGGGCGGCCCTTGGTTCCCGGGGGAATCAAGAGGCATAAGAAGTGTAGTGAAGAAAAGTGACAGCATGGAGTTGTTCATTGTTTTGTGTGCACTTTACGATGATGTTGTGCATTAAAAGTGTCTAATCTTTTAAGATGGCTGATGTTGTGTGCTAAATGAGAGCTGGTTGTCTCCCGTGGAGCTGTTATTTGCTGACTGATGCACTAAATATTTAGAAAGCCCCCAGTTTTGCACGTGTATGTAAATTCATGCTTTCAGGAATAAGTTTTCTTCCATCTTTGTGGTCACTTTCTTCCACGGCCCTTGAACACACCATGTTAGCTCTGCGCTGCTGTGTGCTCAAATGCCCATTTGGCTCAGTAATAGTAAGACTCGTAATTCCCTTTTTCATTTTTGTATGTTGTTGTTTTAAAAATAATTACTGCATTTATGGGTAACATTAGTTGCATTGTACGGATAGTTCCAGTTTGCAGACCAAAGCACAGCAAAAAAGCAAAATGATCACAATCATGTCACTCATTAGACATACAAATAAATCCACCCAACAGAAGACATGTGCCAGGAGATATCCTGCACCTCAAAAACCCTCTCCATTTAAATCCAGTAGTCTTTGGGTGTAGAACAGAGGCAATAATATATCAAATATGTGTCATTGTGTGCTTTGGGAGGTACATGACTTCCAGTCAGATGTCTAAGGGGTACGAGTTTGTGAATCTAGGCTTTAGAAGAAGCACAGGAAATGTGAGCAGTGCGGAAAGACAGAGGCTGCTCTACCTGAACGTTTGTCTTGGCAGCCCGGCCCACAGACCACAGCAAGGACGAGTGGTGAGGGAAGGAGGGAAGGAGAGGAGGTGAAAGGAAGGTGAGGGCATGGAGAGAAAAGAAGAAGACTTATTGACATGTGGTGCAATGCAGGCGTAAGTGAGCCCATTTTCCTCGCTTTATATGTATCGTAGATGCAAAAATAGGTATATTATTTGGGGAGGGGTTGTTATATTGTATGATGTCATAATTCTGTTCTTAAGGTGCTCTATTGCTAAACTCTTTTCCATCTCCAAGCTAACCTCAAGCTAACAGAGTGACTGTGGGAGGGTGAAACAATAGTGTGCAGGTAAGGGAGGAAGGAAGTGGGTAGCTGGTTGAGAAGCCCACCACCCCCCTTGCGCTTCAAGCTGTGTTTACATGGTGTACCTCGATTTGTTTGTAGTCACACACAGCCCTGATGGGCGTGGCCACTCTGAGGGGGCTCTCTGCGCTGCGGGGCCGAAGCTGCACCACCGTCTTGGCCCGGCCCACCAGGTTCGCCACCGTGCTGCGGTACTCGATGAGCTGCTCCTTCTCATCCTGTAAGAAAATGTTTGGAAAACCTTGAAACAAAGTGTTTCAGCTGACTGGAGAGTTGATCATTCTACCTTCTGTTACAATTCACAGGTATGTGTGTGTGTGCGTGTGTGTGCGTGTGTGAAATCAGCAGTTTGACAGTTAGCCACAGGGTGGAATAACTCCAGGAAAATGTGTTACTTCAAGCGATAACAGATAGATATGTAACAGACAGCCCACAAAGGCTGCAGGAGAAATAGGATGCAGCTCCACCATTGCCTTTAAAATGCAACCGTGAACTGAATTTGATGTGCATGTAAATGCCCGGCACGCCCAGGAGGGGCCAGTGTTGCACAGAAACCTAAGGCCATTAGCAAACTCTTCAAATTGATCACTTATTTCAGTGGTCCCCACCTTTTTATCACCGCAGAATGGTCAAGGCTTGACAATTTGGGGGCATGGGTGATTGTAGGGGGGGGGGGCTGAAAGTGCTAAAGATTTGATACTTTTATGAACGACTCTTTCATGTATTGAAAGTGCAGTGAGTCAGCTAGAACACTAGAAGCTGTCCTTGAAAGTATGTTTGCTCCGCTCAACCAAAAAAAGCTGTGTGCTTGTGTTGAAAAAGGGGCTGAAGAGCCTCATGCGGCTCCGGAGACGCGGGTTGCCCACCAGTATTTGAGATAAACCCTTTTTAAACACAAAAAACCTGAACTGGAAAGGCTTGGCGATGGTTAATATTTGTGTTCCTGTTGTTGCTATTAGTAGTAGTGCGGAAGGTTGAGGAGCATAGTGGCATAGAGGTTTCTGTACCATGGAGTCCTGCAGCAGGTCCTCCAGTCTGCTCAGCCTGCTGCTCCTGTCACATGTGTACTGCCTCTTGATGGTCTCCTGGAGCTGACGCAGGTACGACTCGCAGTCCCGGGCATCGCTCATAAACTGACAGACAAGGGAAGGGTTAGAAACCAAAAAAACACACACGGGAACAGCAGTGGCGTGTGTGTCACCTGGAAGTAAAGGGTGTTGTCTTTGAGATGTTGCTCCACACACACACACAGCTGGTCCACCCACTGCCACTGGGTCTGCAGGGCGGCGCTGTATGCCTGCAAACGTCGACATCAGAATGTATGCAACCTTAATCTATACCTTAGGATAACTCACTTCCAGCGTCTGCTTGGCAGGGTGGTTGTCTTGAACCAGGCGCTGGGCTGTTTCTTGTAGAGATCGCATCACGTGATGTTTTTCGTCCAGCTCTGATCTCAGCTCCTGAAGATGTGCAATCATGGGCCACTTTAGGCATGCCATCTAATATCGGAGCTGTTATTCATCACGATTAACTCAATCTGGTGCTTGGAGAGAGTACAATGTTACATTGCAGGCAAGCTAGCTACGTTACACAGCAACTAGAAGGCAGGTGTGGAACAATCATTCCCAACATGCAGTTAGCATATTTACAGAAGCACAGAATACTGTGTATGATTAGATATGAGAGGGAGACTTTCTTTGCTGCCTAGAATATTTATTTGCGTATTCCTGTCTCAAGACCAGTTTGGACACACTTTTTTCAATTAGCTAGCTTAGCATATATTGACCTTCATGCATTCTGTGTTTCCCCATCTTCACCCCTCCTTCACTCACGCTGTACAATTCCCGCTTGGTGGCCATGTTGGCGTTGTTGTGACTCCAGTCGTAGGCGATCTCCTCCTCCTCGCGCTCGTTGAGCCAGATCAGCTCTTCGGTGCACTGCGACACAAAGGCATGCAGGCTCTCCAGGCTCCGCTGCCGCCATGACGAGTGTTCCTACGGCAACGCACAACAGCATGTAAAAAAACATTCTCTCTTTGGCTACTCTTCTATCTGCTGCCACCTTCAAGCGGTTGATTGCATGAATGTTTGACGTGAGTGGATGTTTTAGGTGAGCGGATGAATGTTTGAGGATGAATGTTTGAGGTGAGACAATGTTTGAGGATGAATGTTTGAAGATGAATAAGGATGAATGTTTGAGGTGAGTAAATGAATGTTTGAGGTGTTTCTCACTAGTAGCTTGCAGTACTGGTGCTCCAGCTTGGCGAGGGTTTCATAGTAGTTGCTCCTAAAGTTGGGGGTTACTTTGGCCTGGAAGAGGGGCATTGAAGTGAGCACTGTGATCTCTTTGTGTTGCTGTGTTGGTTACGTGAGTGTTGCGTACCTCATAGCTGCGTGCCTCTTGCAGGTCACTCATGAGCTCCTCCACTGCAGTGTGCACACCGTTGTGCTCATGCAGGTTGTTTTCCACCGACGGAAGGTCTGCCCCCCACTCGGCCCCCTCCAAAAGATCCTAAAGCACACGCAGGTTCAACCAGGGGCTCCCAATTCCTCTTCAGGATCACTTTGGGAAGTCTGATGTTCTAACCTGTGTCTCCTCCACCCATCCCAGCAGCTCGTAGATGAACCTCAAGCTGCCCTCATCCTCCGATGACGACATGGCCACCAACTGGGAGCGAGACATGGGGCGGCGCAAGAGCGCCACCCCAACGGACCCCATGGCGCCCGCCACCCCCAGCAGCGTTTGCCCCAGTGAGGGCCCGGTGCCTGTGGCACACTGGCTAAGGAGTTCTGTGGCTGTGTTCCCTAAGGACTGTGAGAAGTGACCTTTCCTGTAGAGGCTGGAGCACTCAAGTCTGAGCGAGACCAGCTCCTCTTGAAGGCAGGATCCTCTGGAAAAAGAGCAAAATAAGCTTGATAACATGTCATCATTGTCTCACCATCATCCACGGTGACCCACCTGAAGGCCAGCTGATCTACTTGGTAGTATTTTTCCTCACGGAGGACTTTGAGCTCCTGCTGGAGCTGTCCCATGAGGGACTCACAGTCCTGCAGGTAGCAGGCCAGCTCACCCTCACATTGCACCACATCACCACTCTCTGCCCGGGACATGTCCTGCAAAGTCCGCATAGACATTTATTTCGCTTGTGCAGCAGGACATTAAAGGGATTGGATAAGGTGGGAATGACTAAAAAATAGCCATAATTACAATTTGGTACATACAGTAATTCAATTTTAACTTCACTTTGGGTTCATTTGGGGTAAACTAGTGAAACACTCCTTCAACAGACTTGTTTTCAAGCTCTGGCTTCTCCTTAGCACTATTGCTGGCCAGGCTGGGCTGCACTCTTAACCACGTTTAGGCACACGCTCCCAGGCTTGTTTGTGAAGATGCTCTGCATGTCTGGGTCTCCACTTCTGTGCACAACACACACTTCCTGTCCCTCACTTTAAATGTGTACCAATGTGGGAAATGGAAAAATCCATTAACATGGACCATTACACATCTACTTAATAGGAGTGTTATAAGATCTTGATTTTCAGATTTTAATTTTACTTTTGAGAAAAGTGCAATGAAAATAAATAAAATATATGACAATATATTGCAATCTACTAAGATAATTTTTTCATGTTACATACTTCTGCACTCAACCCACAGAGACAAAGAGACTATATGACTGACAAAAGGGCTCACTCCATTCATGCGCTTGTTCAAAGGAACTAATGTGCCAAGGTGCTGAAACCAATGCAAAGAGTAAACCCTCACTCTCAGTTCATAAACTCCTGAGAGAGACAGACACATGGCAATATATTGATTATCCACTTCATTTTCATGATGTGTGTGGTGAATTCATTCATTTTTGGATCCTCCAGCTCTTGTGCACGCTCAACATTTTTTTCACCTCTTAATCTCACGAGGTATTGTGACACCCCCATAAACTAGAAAGCTGATTGGAAATCTTATAATAAAGGGCTGCATTAGCTAAGATAAATGTGGCATCAAAAATAACATTTTGAATGCTTATCATTGACACAGAGCGCTCTTCAGAAACCAGGTGCACCTTTGCTTGCGCCTCGCCAATGGCCGTGTTTCAGGCAAATTTTGTAATTTCATGCCATGCGCAGCTTGGAATATGTACGCCTCCATCCCTCCTACAGCCGCAAGTGCAAAGAAGGAGGAGAGAAGGCGTGATTGGGTTTAACAAAGCCGGGTCAAATCTTCACCAATCAAATGAGCTCCTCTCCTCACCTTTAAATGCACAGCTGGCGAAGCGAATTGCAAGTTTTGTTGAATATGGATGAAGACAGCGGAAGACGGCCAAACACCTCCCACACAGAAAGTGATGTTTTGGTCCGGGAGGTCCAAGCTTGCAGTGGCCGGATACATGGTCATGCGAGCAGACCTCCACGGGCTGATGATGCCAAAGTGGCTTGGGAGGAGATTACAAGTATCGTAAATTAGGTTTGCCCTGACATACTGAGAACCGTTGCCCAGAAAATAAAAATTGTCAGAGCACCAGAGGCACACGGTGGCCACCGGTAAGATAAGCATTTTTCCCCCACTAATAAAAGACACTCGTATTTAGTAACCTATATTTGTAATATGAATATGTAATATAATATGTATATTTAATGAATAAACAAAAACTATGCATGATGGGGATGAAATCCGTAAAAGACGCATTGCCAAGCTTGTGGTCTGGCCCTTGGCACTTGTGTTTGCATGTGAGATGAACTTGTCTTACCCAATTCATTAGCATCATTTTTGCAATTCTCGGTTACACAATTGAAGATGTCAATACGTTTGAGTAACCGTTTATTTACAATTAACCACATCCATATCAGAATCACTGGCCACCGATGAGAATGAGGAGGAGGGGGGCGGCACAGCAGAGGCAGATGGGACAGTAAATTTCGATCAAAATGTATGTGCTGATTCAGATAGTTAATATAAACAGTGGTTGTTGTGATTAATAAATGCATTCAAATGTGCCTGACATTGCGTAAACCGGCATGTGGGGTTTAAAGATGTGTGCGGCTGTGCGCCAATCATCTAAATTACCACTAGACCGGGTGCGCTTCGCCTTGTGCCGAGAGTAGACCAGGCGGGAGCTGGCGAGCTTTCAGTGCACCTTCGACAAAGCCTTTTGACATGAAATTGTCACTATGCCAGGCTCATTCAGTCGGCACCTTCCCCTGCTGCGCCGCCACACCTATCGCGGCACGCCTCGGTCTACCAAATTAGCTGCACACTGTGTTGCGCCAGACAAAATTACTACTGCATGGCCTGCACCAAGCTGCGCAACCCACAAAATTAGAGCCCATTATTTGTCAAGGTTTTTTTGTGTTGTGTTGCCATTTTAGGCTAATTTAAGGAAGAGACGACAATAATAAAACGTCATAAAAAGCCCAAAATTCCCCCGGAATCTGTCAGGGTAAAAGTGTGAGCACGTACAGCTTGGAGTGTGTTCTTAGCCAGGGTCAGTTTCTCCTCACAGTCCAGAGCAAGGTTCTGGAACTTATTTGCTCTCTGGAGCAGCACCTCCAATCTGAAAACGCACACACGCACACTCAGCATCTTAATGAGACATTTTGGACATTCAGGTAGACCTGCATTTTGGTGTATGCACAGGAAGAGTGTGTTGTGTGTGTGCGCTTGCATGCGCTTGCATGCGCTTGCATACCTGTCCACAGCAGGCCTGAGAGCCTTCTCCCTGTCCAACATCTCCAGGATGAGTTTTCCCCACTCCTGGTCTAGGTGGTTGGGATGAAGGTCCTGAGGAAGCTTGATACGTCCAAACTCTATCCACACCTTGTGACACACACATACGTTACCACGCAAGCTAACCATTAGCTGCAATGTCAGTGTGGAGAACCAAGACTTATGTTCACCTCCAGAAGTTTGTAGAGGTGTTCCACGTGACCTTTCTCCACCTCCTTGGTGGGGATCTCCATGTCCTTGAAATGGACGTACTGGTTGTAAAGTGCCTGTAGGCAGAGGAGATGGGAACATGTTATCTTAACCTACCTTCCTTCCTGCCTGCTGCAATCACACTCATTCATTCACTATCATCTATACTCCCCAAGGATGCCTTTATTTTGATTAATGTCTGTTGCTGTGTCATATCATCCCTTTTTTTTGTTTTTTAAAACATTGTGACGTGTGAGCACTTCACCTTGAGTTCCACAGGATTTTGGGGAAAGTTCTTGTCGGCCATGAGGACCGTTTGCTGACGGCTCCACTGGAGCAGAGAGGAGAACCTGGACTTATATTCCGACCAGCGCTGGTCCACCTCCTATAAACAACGGGAAGAACGTATGAGAAATATAGTCTACATTGCAATAACACAAGGAAGAGGAATTGTGGCGTACTTGTGCAGCGATGCCCTCTCCTCCCTCTGGGATTTTGGGGAAGGCATCATAGATGGACGAGACGTAGGTGATGACCGACTTCTCGTCCGGAGACGGAACGTCCACGTCTGACAAGAAAAAAATTAATACTCCTCATTTGTTTCCTGCACAGTCATTATTTGTGTTTGTCACACATACAATTGGACCCCCCCAAAAATGTACCCGTTATCACCAGGCTCATTAACACATCATTATGGGACTAAATAGCTTGTCGTTACAGCTCCCTGTAAACACAGCAGTGATAGTCAACAATTAGCATGACAACGTAGCTTACTCACACTGCCGACCAACCAACAACAACACATAAAGTTAACACGACAAAACCCAAACTACTATTCAAACAAACACCTCGACTAACTGAACTTTTTGTTTTTACAAGGTGCCCACAAGGTATGCCGGGTAGTCCAGCAGCAACTCCCTCCAACACTACGAGAGAATAAAAAGATGTACAATCAATCCTTCACTGTACAGCGTTTTTTCAAAAAAGTATTGAATTCATAAATGATCGCTGTTTTGTGGTTGAATACAACCAATTATGAGTAAACAAAAAATGCATATGTAAGCAAATTGTACATAGCCGTGGCCTAAATATAGAATTTTCAAACATAAATGGCTAGGTAAACTAACTAAATGAGACCAGAACAAGCAGTTATTGAAGGGTTAAATTATCTCACACAATAACAACAACAATAACCACAACCATAATAATAACACGGGCTACTGTTGGGGCCATAACCCGCAACAAGGTAAAACCGGGGGCCACATTGGGCGCTCATATTGTAACATGTGGACTTCAAAAGCCAGCAAGTAATGCATATCAAAAATACATTTTTAAACATTTTTGGAATTATTTTATTTCCTACTGAATACAAGCAATATAGAAATGTAATAGATATAAATGATTTTATATTATTGTATTTTTAAAATAATACATTTTATTTAGAAGCACTTTTCCAGCTCTATTTTAAGGCTTACATTGTTTTATATATTAATATCATATTACATTATCAATAATGGTTGAAAAAAAATCCAAAACAATGATTGAGTGTGTCTAAATGTATATGTTTTGTCAGTTGTGACAGGAAAATGTACTGCATGTTGTTGTCAAAGCCCAATAAAAAAGACTTCTACACTAGTTGTACGGAACACTCTAACCCTCCAATCTTGACTTTTGATTTCAATGTAAAGAAATAAGTCCATGAGTGAATGAGGTGATTGGACTCTGAGGGCAAGCACGAGTGCCATGTGGGGCACTGCTACAAGCATACCATGTGTGTCCTAACACTGGACACTGTCCGTCCCCTAATGCACGTCAACGTATCTCACCCTCGGCGTCCAACAGTCTGGTCACCCCTAGCGACTCTGCAATCTCGAAGGCCTGCTCCAGGTTCTCACGGTTGCTCTGCTGCGACACCGCCTCCATGTTAATCAGGTCGGGTCTGGAAAATACACACATATGCATATATATTATATACTTGTAATAATATAAATGTTATATTATATACTTATATATAATTGTGTTATGTTCACATGTTTTAATGTATTTATTAGGGATGTCCATTATTGTCCAACTCTCAATTTCCAATTTCGATAGCAATACCGATACCGGTATGTGTGACCTCACATATTTCCATCTTTTCCAACGCTGCGACTTACAACACGATGCGGGTAAAATATTGATTTTTTTTTTTAACGACAGCGTATTAGGGTCACATTAAAAAAAATATATTACGAAATTCATTCATTTTCAATACCGCTTATCCTCATTAGGGTGGCAGGTATGCTGGAGCCTACCGCAAATGCCTTAAAATGACGTTACGACTTTTATTCCCGTAAAGGTACGTTTTTACTCTCGTAATATGACAATCTTTTCTCGCAAATATTCAACATCATTGTCGGCGATTTACAACCTCTCAAAAGCTTGATGATTTTAATGCTTCATTTAACAGGCATGTCACAAGACAGCTATAAACACAGGGGGCTTGTGTGCAACAAAAACCTGTTCGAACGTAATGCTCAAAACACGATCGTTTGCCATAATTGCACTACGTTTTGGGCATGCAGAGATGCCCTCCAGTGTGTAGAAGACGACAAAGTAAAACACAGCACGAACGCACATTTTTTTTTCAGTTATCACAACCTCATCATGAAGATGAAAAGTGACATTGAGAGCGACAGAGACTGAAATTGTGTGATGGAGACATTATGAGATGTTCAACTCTTCAAAGACACTGAAAAAAGACTAACTCAGTGGTTTCAGTGAACAGGAAGAGGAGGAATAAAAACAATGACTTTTCTGTTATGTTTGCTCCATTTTACTGCCGTGTTACAGGCACTGTTTGGAAACAAAGTATATAAACAAACATTCACAAAATCTTTCTGCGTCTTCGTTTTCTTTCTGCTTATCCCTTCTGTGTAAATACCGTATCTAATTTCACAACGTCCCGGCATATATCCGCTGCAAACAGTCCGATGCGGGCAATATATGTAAACAAAAAAAATACAATAAAATTTCTATTAAAAAAAAAAAAGTGACTGCAGTTTATATTCCGGTGCGCTTTGTAGTCTGAAAAATACGGTACTGTATCTGTAGTGAAGTGAATGTATACATCATCTGCTATTAGTTTCCTGGCTTGGCCGTAAACGTGGTGCAACTGTGTGCAACACAGCATTTTCTGCCGAGGAGTCTCCTGCGTCTGCCTTCTGCAATAGCAGCATTTTTTTTAAATGAAAATGACAACAGTGTTTTCCACAATGTCTGCAAAGGATGCTCTCAAAGCGATGTTATTATGGGCCAAATCATGCAGTCTATGGGCCAAATAGGTAATTGGTAAGTCTTAGCTGTGAAAGGTTATTCCGTGGCATTTGGTTTGGGTAGTAAAACAAGTGGTACACTTCCATATAGCATGCTCCGCTCCAAATCTTGCTACATCCAATATGGCGGCAAAGTTGACGCACAGCTCTATGGATGCGGTGTCTACGTATTTGTGTCTATGCTTTAGCCCTCCTCACCATTAGTGGTGTCACAACCCTTTTATGTCGACCGGACTTGCTGCCGAACACTGGGAGGGTTTAAAGTCCATAAACTCCTAAGCTTTGCATAGGAACACGCCCACAAACGAAGTTACAGATGTGTGCCATCTCCTGGTATAAAGTATTAACTACATGAGGCAGCAAATTCAGTAATGTTGCCACATTGAAGGTTAAAGGGCTTTATCGGTTTTCTTTGTTGTGAAAAAAAAAAACTCGTATTAGCCTATATTACATTATTATGCCAATATCACCCCACTAATATCGAACATCCTTAATATTTATACTATATCAAGTAAAAAAATAAACAAAAAAACTTGCTAAATGTAGTTGATTTAGTTACTGCATGCAATTGGAGTTTCTTAAGTAATAGTCACATTTCTGCTTGGCACCCCCACTTCTTTCACTCTAGTTTGTAGGAAAAGCAACATTACATGAAAATGATTCATCCATCCATTACACTTCATAAATAAAACCCGTGTGAAGAAGAACTAAGCCCTACCAGAAAAAGAAAAAAGTAACAGAAATAACAGCACTATTCTGATCAAAATCCAGGCAGCTTCCACTACACCCCCCCACGGCGTCAAAGCAGTACAAACCTGTATCTGTGCAGCAGAGCATTAAACATGCGTCCGTCGCTCCACGACGAGGTGAAGTTGACGCAGCGAAGGCCTGGATAGCCGTCTGTGGCTTGCTGGCTCCATAGCAGCAGTTTCTCCTTGGCGGTGAGGTCACCCGATTCACCGCACACATAGATCTCCGAGATCTGGGTGGAAGTATTTGAAACGGTGGAATTAAGGACAACAGATGAACAAATGAGCTGAAAGCTGCCAGATAGCACAGAGAAGTGAGAAGCAGGGGAAAATGTAAAGAAATGACCATCAACACTTGCAATACCAATATAGCTTTTGAGGGGAGATGGTACAGCAAAAAAAAAAAAAAAAAAAAAAAAAAAGGGAAAAGCCACCAAGCGTTACAGTTAGGATCTTCAAAGCCTGATCACATGGCGGCCAAAATAGATTTTTTTGTATTCATTTTTCATCCTGCAGCATTGACGTGATTGCAGGATTTGCATGTGGCGTCACTGTATGGTCAGCCAAATTCGTCCTTCTACTCTCAAGTGTGTTATTGTAATGTTACACACAGCAGTTGCAACCCTATAAAGTATATACAACCAACCCCTTTACTATGTAAAACACCCAAGAATGAACAGTTTCATATCTTTACTCCTATAAGACGTACAGCCAGGGGTGCATTGGCATTGCTATGACAACACACTTGGATATCACATCATCAGCTGTGTGTAGCTGCACCTCAAATGCAATATCCCCACTAGTGGTGCACGATACAGTGAGGGAAAAAACTATTTGAACCCCAGCTGATTTAGTAAGTTTGCCCACTAACAAAGAAATGATCAGTCTATAATTTCAATGGTAGCTTTATTTGAACACAGAGACAACAATGGCAAAAAAAATGGCGTTTCAAAAAGAGTTATAAAATAATTTGCATTTCCATTAAGGAAATAACTATTTGATCCCCTATCCGTCAGCAAGATCTCTAGCTCCCAGGTGGATCTTATACAGGTAACGAGCTGACATTGACAGCCCTCTCAGCTCGTTACCTGTATAAAAGAGACCTGTCCACAGAAGCAATCAATCAATCCAGATGCCATACTCTGCACCATGGCCAAGACCAAAGAGCTTTCCAAGGATGTCAGGGACAAGATTGTGGACCTACACAAGGCTGGAATGGGCTACAAGAACATCGCCAAACCAATTGTGTGCAAACCTTGTGGCCAACTACAAGAAACGGCTGACCTCTGTGATTGCCAACAAAGGTTTTGCCACCAAGTACTGAAGCATGTTTTTCAATGGGATCAAATACTTATTTCCTTCATGGAAATGCAAATTAACTTAGGTTTTTTTTTGCATTTTTGTCTCGCTGTTCAAATAAACCTACCATTGAAATTACAGACTGATCATTTCTTTGTTAGTGGGCAAACTTACTAAATCAGCTGGGGTTCAAATAGTTTTTTTCCCTCACTGTATATCAGGCCCATATGAGGGAATAATGACATTATCCCCATAAATCCCACAACATTAAAAATAGCTCTGATAACCCATCCTTTAAATAAATGCTCCAATGATGCAACATTACCTATATCGTTTGAGTGAAAAAAGCAAGTGCTCCTTTTGTCTCCTGCCTGTGACGTTAAACTTCCCCTGAGCTCATTTGTAAAAAAAAAAAAAACATTCACTTTACGAGGAAGGCATTTGGCTGTTAGTTGTACCAAATGCTCTACAATCAAGGAGGAAAAACCCATGGAGCACACAAAAAACCTTATCAGCTACTTGAAACACCAACGCAGTGGCGTTTGAAAAGTACAAAGATTCTGCCAGAGACCTCCTTGGCGTCACACCAGCTGCTTGGAGTGTGTGCCTGAATACAGTTCACCTTGCTGGGCCATAGCAGGTGGCTCCTCCCCCTCCAGAGACTGGTTCTCCTGATAGTAGTGATGTGGTAGTAGTAAAGTCACAATAATTGATTAGGTACACTTGGTCACATCCTCATTTCTTCCACTCCTTCTTACCTCCACGTGTGCACAAACTACACTTCAATCTACATTTTAAAAAAGTACATCTAAAAAAAGTTACCTGTATCATGTCTGTACTGGGAAGCACAGTTATCAGTATTGGTCTGAGAAAAAAAAAGCTATCATGCATCTCTAATTCCGACAACATTACGATACATTTGTGTTGTCAACACTCCATGTGACCCTCAACCGAGTAAGTGTGCGTGTGTATGCGACTTAGCATGCAGGCTAGCTACAATGGACTGGTGCAAAACATTTATAGATGACGGCTTGGCTTTATTCTCTATATCTGCATGGAAACTCATTTGAATGACTCAGCAAATGTGCATTAGCAGTCTACAACATCTTCATTGCATGAATACTGTTCACTTTACTGTATTGTATGTAATAAGGTGTGTTGTAAAAAGTATTTCCTGACAATAGTGTCATGAAATAAAGTGGTGAGAATGCCAAGGAGGTCTGCGCTGCCACGATTAGACTCAAGGGACGGAGGCAGGAAGGCAAGAGCAAGCCTTTTAGGAGCTGATAGCGCAGCATAATACAGCCTAGGGTGATGACATAGTGTAGTAGAACAAAGCACAGGACCCCATGGACTTTCTCCATAGCCCGTAGCTGCAAACATGTTCCAAGGGAGGCAGGGGCTCCACATTTGAGCCCCTAATGCTACACTGAATACAGTATGTAGTGTATGTACAATGTTTACGGTCACAAATGGACAACTCCACTCCATTTCTAAGGTATTAACAAAAACAGGTTGGAGACTACCATTACAGAGTAGAAGCATAATACTCAAAGGTTTCGGGTGGTATCAAAGTTTACCACTTAAATGGTTCTGGAAAGACCCATTAGCCTAGCTTTAGTCAAACAAGAACAAACCTGCGCCAGGTGTTTACCAACAGCCTGAGGATTCTCCACTGTGGTGTCCAACCTCTCAAACAAGCTACTGGTGAGCACACCCAAGTCCAGCCGGCTGGGAGTGGTGACGGCTGTTTCTGGAGAGGTCAGCAGGAGGTCGCTGGCGTAGCCCGATGACTCTAAGAGGGAGGACCTCTCTGGCGCACGATCTGGCATGACCAAGCCAAAACCTTCAACAGGTAGATTCTCTGGAATCCAGGTTTGGTCGAAGGTGTCCCCATAGGTGTCTCTTTCATCCTCAGAGAGCTGGACTTTCAGAATCTCTTCTGTGACAGGAAAAAGAGCAGGCGGTTCTTGATGGACCTCCACCTCACGGTCACTGTCACACCTCCCCGCTGGAGAACCAAAGTCACTTGGGTAGACCGTTCGCACCACGCAGAGCTTACCATCCACCTCTCTGATGTGGACCACACCTTTGTGCTCTCCTGTAGTAGGTGTCGCCTCAAAGAACTCTTCTTTTCGTCTCTCTGTTCTTTTCCCCCATGCTCTTGCTGCCCTCCTGTCATCCATTTTATTTTCTTCTCTAAGTACGCTGGGTTTCTCCAGAACACCATGGATTTTCTCCCGAACCTGATAGACTTTCCCCCCCCCTGGAGTGGTGCTGCCCAGCACTGGTGTCGTGTAGACCGGGCTGGTGGTGGTGGTTTGGCTAGGGATGCTGGAGACATCAACAATGGCACTGGCGGTGTCTTCTTCTCCCGGAAGACAGAAAATTCCTCTCCAGGCCGGACTGAGTTTTGGGTTATGCCGGGCTTCAGGATTCGGAGAAAGAGTACCGTGGTATTGCAGCTTTGGCACCATTAGAAGAGAGGTTCCACCCCCGTGGACATCAGAGTGTACAGGTTCTACAGATACAGGCTTTGTATCATCATCAGGTTCACGACGTCGCTCAGGACTACCATCTTTACCTATCTTTTTGCGTTTCTGCCTAAGTCTAAAACGTAGCCGCCTCTTATGTGACAGAGGTGGGCTTCCACTGGGTTCCCCCTCTCGCAGAGGTCTAACACAACCTATGGAGTTTCCCATCTTGTTGCCGAGAGAAAACCTATCCACTAATCCACTAGTTTCACCACCAAAATGTAGGACAAAGTCAGAATGCTATGAAAAATCTGTGAAGGAGAGAGCGGTCAAGAACCTTTTCCTCTAGCCAAGGAATAATGGAGTTGCAGTGGTGGTTCCTCCCCACCCCGTCTCCCTCTGCAGTGGAAACATGCAGCAAGGTGGTGAATGCTTTGCTGCTCTACTTTCTTTTACTTCCCAGTAGGACCTACGGGAGCGTTCAAGGACAGGAGCATACAGCAGAGACGGTGAATGTGATTAATCAAATGACTTGTGTGTGGTGGTGAGATGTGTCATCAGAACCTGGCAGGTTCCACAGGTTAAGTGCGGCCCATCTCAATCCAGAGCGTCTGTTTCTGTTTTGGACAGTATCCTCCCTCAGGCTGAGCATCCACGCTCATGATGTTGGGGAATTATTGAAACCTCCTTGGATTGCAGAGACGTAGGACGTCCTCCCACTCCATAGGTGGCAAGGATATCCTGGGTGGAAGACGTACAGGCGGTCAATAACTGCCGTAGTAAATGCAAGCTCGGATTCCCACGGTGCCAAGGAAGCACAGCGTCCCGGGTTGGTTGTTAGGGGGAGTCACACTGCCAATTGTAACATAGATTGCTGCCAGGCTTGGCCAATCCTCTCACGGCTTGTTTGAGAGTGAGCTGTTCCTCATCATCCACTCCCAATGTGAGCTGCATGTCGAGAGGCTGTCAAACATCTCTGTCGTTCATTTTCCAAACAAGCATGTGGAAAGATGATGGTGCTCATGCCCAAAAAGGATGCAGGATGTTTGTTCCTCCAGAGACAGCCTCACATGTTAGCGCTCCCGTCAAGACAGTTGTCGTCCATGTCAAATTCTAGCAGAAAGCTTCCGTGTGCTGTCAGCGAGCCAGTTCTGTCTTCATCAGGTGGGACGGCGCAACAGTCTGACAAAATCCACAATTTGCAGGAGACGGGGGCTTATGTGCTCTGTCCTTTCTCCGTGGGGACTTGATGTCTCCAAACAACTCCTCCCTGCATCTCATTAGGAAGACAGAGCTGGACTGTGGACGCTATCTATCTACCCAGACAGTTGACATCATTCATATTTGTTGCTGGTGGAGCAATGCCAGAAGGAGTCAGCATCCACTGCAGGGAAGTCTGGAACTTCACCTCGCACAGCAGGCATGGAGATGCGCACCACAGGGCGTCTACGCCCAAAGACGAGCAAGTCCGGTCCATGCGATTGGTAAAAACAACCAGCATGTGTTGGTGGCAGCCTGCTGCTCCGCCATAGCAGTGTAGGAGGATGATTCTAGCCTGAGGCCTGCTGATGATGGCCAGCCTGGCTCTCCAGTGACAGAACGTGATGCCCCTCGCTTGGCTCACTAGCTTGATGGCAGACGCCGCCAGAGAAAAGCTTTTTATCTCTCGGCTGCTGCAGCTTCCCTCTCTCTCGGTCTCTTTCTCTCTCCCTTTCACACACAAACTAACCCTCCCACCTCCCATCTCCCTCCCTCACTCGGCTCTACTCCTCCTCTTTTCCACTTCCGTGTTACAGCTTCCTTTGCTTTCTCAGTTAACTGTTAGTCAACCAAAGGCACACTTAGGAGCTAAAGGCTACACTGAATGAATGTTAGCGTGTTTACCTTGCGGCTATGAACTGCCAAGGGACCGTGAACGCAAGTCAATATTTATGCAGGCTTCTTATATTGTGTCATATTTCACACATTTTGACTAAAGTGCCGGCCTTCTATAGACTGCATTTGTAAGACCACCGCTTCTCGTTCATCACGTGATCCATTGCATCACAGCCCCACCTGGCGGCACTGCAGCACACGCAGAAAATCAAAGAAGTTTGCATTAGCAGAAAGTGTGTGTGTGTCTGTTTTGGGCGGGCTGGAGAACACACACACCCTCAAGCCATGTAAAAAAATGGCCAAAGCATTCAGACTGCATCGACTCAAATCCCACATAAGCCAGGCTTTCCTTTCCAGGCAACGGTACCATATGAGTTGGAAATGTGAAAGGTAGCATTGCCAGCTGAGGCTAATGGCTACATGCACTTTTCATCAGTGATTTATCTCGTTGGTGGATAGCAAGGTCTGGTGGGTGATTGCTGGGAGTTTGCCGGATTAGTAAATAGTTCACTGGGTAGAAAGGATGTAATACACAAGGCACACCCTTGTGCGGCGCTGTGAACACAAACACAGACGGAACCACGTGACACACCAAACTATAGAATAAGAAAGAACTTACAAGTCGTCATCTTCCAAGGCTCTATAGGAGTAGTACGGCTGTATCGTAATGTCTTATGAACTGTGTGTCTTGCGACAACCCCACAATAAGGTAAACATAAAAGTCAAAGCTACCCTGGACCCAAAAGGGGTAAATAGGGAACTACATGTTGACACCAAGTGGCTGGAATGAATAACTACGCAACTAAGCATCCACTCACATAAGATAGAAAAGTGTTTTCATATTGATATACTTGTGATGTGAGAAAGTACACAGGAAGCTGAGACCTCATTCCTTAGCCTGGTTCTGATCACAAATATGACAAACAGCAGCCGTGGCCCACATCTTTTTATAATTAGCTCACCATCCACGTGGAGTTCATACTTTCCATGACTGACTACAGTCTATATAAGACCACACCATCCGTCTCCAGCAGCACAGAGTCCATCCCTCCCCCCCCCTTCCTGCACAGTAGCTGACTCCTTTCTGCTGACTCACGCTCATGCAATGGCTAGCTGAAGGTATCCCGTCCTACCGTTTCTGTAGCAACCGGGTGTCACCTTGTCTTAGGTCACACAGCAGCACACTCTAGTGGTTATACATTGCAAAAGCAGCTTGAATGATTCAACACAAACAAACATAGCATCTCCAATTTAATTCAATTGAATGTATTTGTACACCACCAAATACCAACAGCAGGCATCTCGTAGCACTTTACACATGAAGGTCACAGAGAACCAACTGAAACCCCACATGAGCAAGCACTTTGCAATTGAGGGGAGGAAAAACTCCCTCTAAGGAAGAAACCTCCGGCTCTGTGGTGGCGTCTGTCTATCGCAACCGGTTGGGTTGAGATATAACAAGAATAGAAGGATACATGGTAGCTCAAGACAGAAGTCTTAGTCTTAGACCAAGGAAGATAGAGAAACGTCTGATACATCAGAATATCAAGGCTAACTTCACACTACACAGTAGTGTTCAAAATAATAGTAGTGCAATGCGACTGACTAGATTAATCACTGTTAATAGTAAATTTAATAATATTTTTGTATTGCTACATGGCAAACAAGTTAGCAGTAGGTGCAGTAGATTCTCAGAAAACAAACAAGACCCAGCATTCATGACATGCACTCTCTCTGCAACAAAACAGGTGTGAATCAGGTGACCAGTTTGTTGAACATGCATTTGTCTTTGAAAGACAGAGGAAAATGAGTCATTCAAGACATTGTTCATAAGAACAGTGTAATTTGATTAAAAAGTTAACTGGAGAGGGGAAAACTTATGAAGAGGTGCAAAAATACTTTTGCTGTTCAGCTAAAATGATCTCCCGTGCCTTTAAAATGGAGAGAAAAACCAGAGACATGTGGCAGAACACTATCAAAATAGATCGAAGATTAACCAGAATGGCAAAGGCTCAGCCAATGATCAGCTCCAGGATGATCTAAACAGTCTGTAGTTACCTGTAAGTACTGTGACACAAGATGTCTGTGTGAAGCTAATCTATTCGCAAGAATCCCCCGCAAAGTCCCTCTGTTAAAAAAGAAGGCATGTGCAGAAGGGATTACAATTTGCCAAAGAACACATGAACTGGCCTAAAGAGAAATCTTCTTTTTGCATCCAAGGGGCGCAGACAGTTTGTGAGACGGCCCCAAAACTTTGAATTGAAGCCACAGTACACAGTGAAGACAGTAAAGTATCATGATATGGGCATGTTTCTCCTACTATGGTGTTGGGCATATTTATCCCATAGCAGGGATCATGTATGAGTTTGCATATGTCAAAATACTTGAAGAGACTTGAAATGGGTTTTTGGCAATGACCCCAAACACTCAAGTAAATCAGCAAAATCTTAAACCAACAAAATTCATGTTATGGAGCGGCCAGCACAATCCCCGAACCTTAAGCCAATGGAGAACTTGTGGGTGACACGAAAAATGCTGTTTCTGAAGCAAAACCAAGACATGTTGATGACTTGTGGAATGTTGTTAAAGAATCTTGGAGTGGAATAACACCTTAAAGGTGCCACAAGTTGGTTGACTCCATGCCACACAGATGTGAAGCAGTTATAAAAAAAACTGTGCTCATACAACTAAATTATAGTTTAGTGATTCACTTCCGTGAATCCTAGAAACAAAATGTTTGTACAAAATATATTTGAGTTTGTAAAGTCAATGGCAGATACTGCTATTTTTTGAACAAACCCCTTTTAACTAATTGCCCAATTGCACAGCCTTAAGAGCGTGCATATCATGAATGCTGGATCTTGTTTGTTTTCTGACACTCTACTGCACCTACTGGTAACTTGTTTGCCATGTAGCAATAACAATATACTAGTAACAGTGATTCATCTGGTTAGTCGCATTGCACTGCTTTAGCAGAGGTGGTTTTTAAATAAAGGGAGGGCGGCTGCGTCGAGGATGTAGTTCATAACAGAGGAGCCTGCCAACTGAAAGATCTACCTCCCATTCTACTTCCAAACATTCTAGGAGTGACACGTCATTTTAAATTGTGTGAGCTTGGTGTTCTTCTGGGTTCATAGGGTTCTAGGAGCTCTTTGAGATATCCTGGTACCTGACCATGTAGTGCTTTAAATGTAAGCAGGACAATTCTACATTGTATTGGTAACCAGTGCCTAGAGGCTAATAGGGCTGAGATATGATCACTTTGGGTTCCGGTTAAGACTTGTGCAGCAGAATTTCGAGCATCTCCAGTGCTCATGGTGGCCCTGATGGCATTAAAACTACATCAGCTGATCTCCTTAGCTAATTAAAGGACGGCTCTGGAAGGAGCTAACGCCTGTTATGTCCTTCTAAGGCAGCACCATCTTGTTCTTTTTTTACGCCAAAAAGAAGCAAGAGAAAAAGTACTACTTTGCTCAATTTTTGCACGTGTCATGGCCACTTATGCAAATTGGACAATGGTGCAATTCGCCCTTCAACCCAGCCCCACAGACCTGGAAGTGAAGGATGATGGTCCAGATGAGACCCAGCGTGAGTTTGGGGTTGCCGTCAGTGATGTCATCGTTTCTGATGTTGACAAGTTTGACCTGGAAGAAAGCAAGCAGGCACTCTTTAGTGTGTGCACGTGTATGCGTGTGTGTTGTTAGCGTACCTGTCTCTGTTTCAAGAAGTCTAGTGCAATTTGGACATTTTGCAATCGATGAAATCTCATCCGGCCTTTCTCTCTGGGCTGCAAGGCAAAGCAAAGAAGAGCATTGAAGCGGGACACACCAGGGGTACTTTCTGGGTGCAATCAGGTGCAGTGTGAGTGAATTGTTTATTGTGTGGATGCTTCACCAGGACGACGCAAGAGCACAACGGCAAACTTCATGTTAATCCATCAGCCGTGTTCTTCTTTATTAACACACACACACTCATTAGAGAAGACTGCCTTTCAATTGACACAAAAACACTCAAGATTAGTCAGCATGCGTGTATCTGACAACACATTAACATTACATCAAACTGGGAGTGTAAAAAGTTCTTCATCGAGGAAGTCAGCGTACCATCCTGGAGGTCAGCTCAGCTCCCTTTTCACCACAACATGGTAATGGTGAATGGCACTTTGACATGATCACAAGAAGGATGGAGGATAAAACCCACAACATTCAGGTTTTGAGACAACCACTCTTACCACCTGAGCCATGCCGCCCCCAGCAACAGACCGATGTAGACTCCACTAGCTTCTTTAGCAAGGGAGAGAGGGAGAGATAATCTCCAAAAGAGAGCGAGGGGGGTTTAAGTCAGAAAAAGATGTCATGCACAAGTTCCCTGTGGTGGCACAGAACCAGGGAAGTTTAATATGGCCAACCTCATCCTGCATTTGAAGAAGAACTTTGACAACACCACGGCTTCCTGAAACATCCAGCACTGTTTTCCAAACTGTGATAATAAAATGTCATTGGCTGGAAGACAACAGAAGTGGCCCCTGTCCAGTCGGATTTAAACGCTCCATTAACCCCGTCCAGCCGGGCTACAGTATGCCTATTGTGTATTTCACCTCCTTTTCGCTGCGTGGGACCTTGGTACCCAAATATTCCATTCGGAAAAGTCCCCCCTTTCCAGCCTAAATTCCCACTCCAAAGGATGTTAATTAAATTTCCTGCATGCATGTCATCCTCGCATGCATCCACCCAGCAGGCCACACAATCAAGGCAGAAGGGTCAGGGGTCAAAGGTGTGAGGACCGAGGATGTTCAACATACTCCCTGAGCTCCTTTATTATCATCATCATCATCATCTTCATCGCTGCCATCCTCCTCTCCTGTGACCAGGATGAGAGGAGGTGCCCGCTTGGCCAACACCCTTCTCAAGAAAGGGGCGCCTCTCGGTTGCTATGGTAGGGGAGATGTGTTATGAGACGAGGGGAATGATTACATAATCACAACTAACGTCACATGACACCGGCTAATATTTTTAAAATACAACTTGCTTTACTTACAATCAACTCGCTGTGTGCGTGTGTGTGTGCGTGCGTGCGTGCGCGTGTTAAATCCATACCAGGGTGACGCCAGAGAGGACTTCCAGCAAGGAGATGAGGTTGTGTCCATCCCTGAGGTCCTCATAGAGGTCAGTGATGTGCTTCCTCACCTTCAGGAAGGAGGAGGGATGTGGAGAGAGGGGTTTGGGGGTGGGGAGAAAAGGAGAGAGAGAGAGAATAATTACTGCACATTGATGGAGGTGTTCTTCAAACAACATCGCACCAACTGGGCCATGTTTATGACAATTGCCAGGGTGGCAAACAGAGGGGCACCAGCTGCCGCATCAGAGTGGCCACGACACTCCCGCTTTGGAAACTGGCAGGTGGGGGGGACATGATGACGCAGCAGGATTAACGCGGAGGCGTGTCATTACTGCTTGGTTGTCATTTGGACGTGAAAAGAGGGAAAAGCATGAAGGCATAAGACGCATATGTTTTGACAGATAGGACATGAGGACGGTCAGGTCAAGGTCAGGACGACAGGTCCAACTGTGTCATAGCAGCTTTTCCGCCTCACTGATAGTTACGCAGCAATCAGGAGAACCAGAGTATAAAGGGGAGGAGCCTCTGCTGTGGCCCAGTAAGGTGCTCTGTATTCGGGCACATGCTCAGAGCAGCCGGTGTGTCGCCGCAAAGGTCACGGCCGCCACCTTTTGGACTTTTAAATGCCACAGCGCTGGCGTTTCAGGTGGCTGATAAGGTTTTATGTGGGCTCCATGTTTTTGTTTTTCTCATCACACAGCATTTGGTACAGCTAGCACGCAAAATGTCTTTGGAAAGTGAATGTTTGTTTACAAGTGAGTTTGACAAAGTTACGACATGTCATCTCAGGCAGGAGAAAAAAGGAGCGCTTGATTTGCTCACCTACACAGTATGGATAATCTTGTGTTAACAGATTTATCATTATTACCTCATATAGTTATTGTGTACCCCTAGACTTGTTGGTATCAACATTTCAGCTATTTTTGCTTTGCCTTTTTACTGTGTCTCACTTATACTTAGTTTTTTGTAGAATTTTATTTCCACCAAGTGCGGCAGGCCAGTAAAAAAAGACCTGGATTTTCTCTAAATGTGCTTATTATTAAAGCTTATTCTCAACAACTCTTCTCATAATAGCGGGATTACTTTTAGGATGTGTTTTAGGACATTTAAACAGATGTGGGGAATGATGAACAGCCCTACAAAAAGGATTTTAGTTGGAGCTAAATGCTGTCTTTTTTATTAGTCCGCCGGCTTTGTCCATCTGCTTTGAACTAACTGGTAGGATTAAGCAATAAATGTAAAAAAACAAAACAAAGTACATTTGTTTCCCAAAAGTGGGGGTACAGTATGATTGTCAGTAAGAAAGTCATAATCCTTGTGTACACACTACACACACACCTGAGCAGCCACAACATTCACTGGGCAAACTGGAGGCCGTGATGTCACCCAGCAGGAAGGCGGAAGGCGTCTGCCTTTGTTTCCGGATCACATTCGGCTTTCTCAATGTCAACTTGTACCGCACGTGCACGTGTCTTGTGCACGTTTTTAGCTGCAGTAAATTGCAGGACCGCCACTCAAAACAAGAATAAAATACATGGCTTGTGCAGTTGGTGCTACTTTCTCATAAAACACATTCATTTTAAAGGGACCATCTATAAATGTCCATACTGTAGGTAGCAGTATTGATCATAACCCCACTTTCAAACACACCTCATACACGCCTGATCTGCCAGTGAACAAGAAGTTGTAGCAGGAGGTACAAGTGATGCCAACTTAGCAACATGTCACTACATTGACGGAGTTGAAAGATGCTTGCTTTGCAAAAAAGTGACTAGCAACAAATCTAGCGACTTTTTCTCGTGTTATTGGAGACTTTGGGGCGCTCCGACCTCCTCTCAATGCACTAACTGGCACACTGGCTCTGGTTTGTTTTTTGCTATTACAGTGACCTGTAGAATTAAGTAATTTTAGACCATGCCGTCATTTAGCAACTTGTAGGACAGCATGACCCCGCTGACAAAGTTTCGGCACATGCGCTCATCTGTCTTCCAGGAGCTAACTGCATCTAAAATGTTGATGCGTGGTATGACCTACATTTCTGTGCAGCGCCGGCAGCTGATATCCAGTTACGTGGGTGCGGGGGCCGCTATCACCACAGTTGCCTCACAGTTATGGGGTCAGACAGACGCCTCATTCCTGAGTCATGTGACTTGGACACCCTGCATTCCCATTTCCCACCACCTCCCTGTGTGTGCGTGCTTAATAACGTGATATTACTTTCATGGAGGTTGAACTTTGAACCTACCTTGATGAGATGCTTGTTGACCCACTTTGTAAAGGTTTTCTTCTGCACTCTGTCCCGCTCATCTAGAGGGAAAATGAAAGAGTTAACGACATCAAAATTCACAGTGTGAGCTTTCAGCAGTCACTTTCACTTTGACACACACTGGAAACGGGCTTGAACACACATCTTCTAGTAAACTGGTAGTTATGTGGCGCTCACCCATCTGAGTAAAACCCACACCAGAAACTGCTTGCCACTGAAAGGTTCAAAAACACCCATCAATACTGTCACTGTTTCCCACACCTCTGTGGGGGGAACATAATTGGCCATGATGCATTTGCATGTAATTGTAATGGAGGACGTAGGCGACAGAAGGAACATTGTGGGAGACAACAGGGTCAGTAAAAGACAACAAAAACCCGTTTTTATTAGTGTAGCCAAAAATAGCACGTTAACGGCGATAACTCATTTATTACTTTCAAACTTTCAGCACCAATAACGCATCCCCATCCCGACAAGCCACACCTTTGTTATGACAGCAGATGGAGTCACAACAGCATCTACACACACACACACACACACACACACACAGTCTGTAATACCTTGATTCTGACCTGAACACATCATCCCCGTGTATGTATCTACTACTCACACACTTCCTCATTGGCACTAGACCACAGCAAGGTGCACTCCCAGACACTCAACCTCTTTATTATGTGTGTATGTGTGGTCCAAATAAACAGTAAGTGGATATTCTTATTACTAACGTACCAAAGCAGTGCTAGTTTTTATGTAATAGACGAGACTGAGCTGCCTGAGAGTGATTTGAGATGGTAAAGCAGCCACGCCTGCTCCTTGAAAAGAGCAATACGTGCTTTCATGTCAGCTCTGTTGACCATCCTCAAGCCTCTCTGACACTCCAGCCAAGGAGGGCATGTTGTCATTGGCATTTTTTGGGTTGTTCGGGTCAAGATGTGACATTGGGGGTCCAGAGGAATGAGACAGGTGGTCCAATAAAGGAAGCTGATGTTGGTGGGGGCATTATCTTGCAGCACAAGAGCACCTCCTCATCCTCCGCCACAGTCCTCGTCCCCAGCGTCTCCACATAACTTCCTTCCACTTGGAGAAACTCTCCAGGCTACCCTCCTAGCCCTTCATCTTGGTCTAGAACGCCTTGGAGGCCATGTCAGTGCTTTTGATGCATTTTTGCCTGTTAGCCATATCTAATATGCATTTTATTCGTGGCACTTGAAGGGCTTATTATAGCAATACATTGCATTTAATATTGTCTTTCATGGGATGTCATGTCATTGTAACTGGCTTTCTTCCAGCTTCTACTGGACTAAATAGGCTTTACTTCCATCTCTTGCTTTGGCAGTCTTTTATTTTATTTAACGCACATTTTTTTGTCTTTTTGCTGCCAGGAAAAGGTCCAAGTCCATCCGTCCATATTCTATACCACTTATTCTCACTAGTGTCGCAGGGGTATGCTGGAGCCTATCCCATCGGACTTTGGACGAGAGGCAGGGTACACCCAGGACTGGTGACCAGCCAATAGCAGGGCACAGATAGAAAAAAACTTTCATATCTATATGGACAATTTAGAGTCATAACATGCGTAGCTTTAGAATGTGGGGGAAAAGGAACGCAAACTGCACAGAGATGCCCAACGCAGATTCCAACATCTCCTGATTGGGTGGCTAACATGCTAACCACTAGGCCACGTACCAAAAGGTAAAAGTGCAATAGTTAAACTAGTATAAATGCTGTAATACAAATACAAAGCCCTAAAGCAGGGTGTCCACGCTTAGGGCCATAGTGAAAACAAAAGGATGCAAGGTCCACTTTGATATGCTATTATATATTTCAAGAAAAACAATGCATTTCAGCTTCATCATATAAATGAAAAAGCCAACTATGAGTATGAACAGTTTGGTCTTTGCTCCTTTTCCATATTTTTTATTCCCATTCCTGTAATACAACTTTTTCTCCAACCTAATTTTCCAAATATTACAACTGTATTTTTTGTAATTTCTCATAATTATGATTCTTCTTTCTTCAATATTTCAACTAAAATGAATAAATTTTCTTCATACATAAGTTTGTTCTTGTAAAAATGCACCTTTTTTTCATTATATTATTGAATATTTTAAACAATTTAATTAGTTTTAATATTTAAAAAAAATTTGATTTTATTCTCCCGCGACCCTAATGAGGATAAGCTGCATAGAAAATGAATGAATGAATGAATTTACAGATTTTATTAATGCTGATTTCTCAAATTTTGCTGTTTTTTTTTAAATTATGGGCAGTAGGTTAGACAGCACTTATGCTAGTGCAATAAAGACGTAGTATATCATTTATAAATAATTTCTTTCATCTTTGGTTTACTTACATTGCAGCATCTAAACAGGATGCCTAATGAAGGTACTCCCCACTCCTGACAGGTGCTTAGCTGTTGCTATGGAGACGCTGCCGCGTGCAGAGAAACGGTATCACTTCCTCTCCCCCACACACACACGCACGCACGCACGCACACACACACACACACACGCACACACACTAACCAACTCTGACACCTTGGGGAGTCTGACTCCAAAAGTAGAAAAAGGCTTTTTGAGTTGGCCAACAGTTGATTGTGGATTAACTACATCCTCAACTGGATAAAACACACACACACACAGCACAGTTTACATAGGAGGCAAACTCTCAGGCATATTTCAACACGCTCTTGCGACATAGTTTCACCAACTAACACGCCTTCCTTCCAAAACCTGCCCGGTAGCTCAGCTGCTTGGCCCGCAGCGAACAAACACACATACTTGTTGCAGGCCAGAAAAGGGGTGCTGTTTAGCATGGCATTGTGTAGGGAACAGGCACATCGTGACACTCATTCAAGCTAGAGAGAGTAGTGCCATGCACGCGCCGGTCCATGCAACAACACTGTCATAACATCCCCCCCACACACACACACACACTGACCTGTGCAGCACATGCGTGAGTACAGGTGAGCGTTGAGGCGACATTCGTTTCTGTAGTCAGGCCACATAGTCCCAGCCCCCCACCCCACCCCAAAAGCGTCCTCCTGTCCTAATGGGTCTTGTGTTGTGATGGCAGCAGCCCACAACAATAAAGAGGCGTCCTCGTCAGTCAGAACTCCCCAGCCATGTCGCCGGTGTTCTGCCTCAATCCCACTCAGCCACACGTGTTCTGTCAAAGTCGGTGCTGGCTCCTCCTCCCTCCCTCCCGCTCGCTCAATGACCTCACTCCTACCTCCCTCCTTCCCTCCCTCGCTGCTCTCTGCACAGATCAGCTGGTGGAGGCTCTGCGGGGTTCTGGCCTGGTTCTGTGCAAGTCCAAAAGGTCAACGTCCTTTTCCGACACGATCTGTCTAGTCCAGCAGCATTCCTCTCAGGACACACTTAACAGCTCTCATTGTTGCTAATTTTAGCCCGACCTGGCCGCTGTACATTTCCCAATCACAGACGCGGCGTCCTTTCTCCGCCCACAGCAAATTGTGCTGTGTCATGCTTTGCCAAGAATGAGCAAGGCGGGAGTGGCGAGTCAGCACGAGCCTCCGCCAAAACAGTAAGTGACATCACCACATGACAGCAGTAGTGTCTCCACAAGCACCGCCTCCACTGCCATTACCATCTTTCCATCCACTTCCTAAGTTCATCCCTCAGGAAGCAGACGCACACCAGAGGAGAGATAGATTAACGCCTTCTCACGGCGCTTTCATCCCTCATGCTTTAATCTCCCTGCCTCACGGTCTTGCTAGACTTCCTGCCTTCTTCCTGATTCTTTCTCTTTCATCATTGTGTGACTCCGCCCATATTCTGGAAGCAACTGTCCAGCTAGTCAGCCATCACAGTAGCATGTGACCTAATACGCCCCCCTGTGGCAATACAAGACAAACACATCCCCCTACAGCAGGGGTTACCCTTAACCCTAATCTTACACCTTAACACCCTAAACCAAAACTGCTAACCCTAAATTCTTAACCCTAACCCTAAACAGTATACTTTAAACCCCTAACACCCTTACAATAACCTCCTAACCTTAACCCCTTATCCCCAACATCCTAAACTAAGCCAGTAAGAAGCCCGCTTTTGTGCGTCCACACACAACCGCTGAGGCAGAGTTGTGCCATGCGTCGCCAGTTATGTCAATTAGACTAATCCAGCACCACAGGTAGATTGCAGCCCTGTAGTAAACATTGGCCAGTGCATGTTTCACCTGCATGGTTACATCACGCCAAGGCACATTATCCCAGCCAAGCTCATTGCATTTACAGCAAATTAGTGGCGTGTCTCAACCAAACGCAACAAATCAGCTTAAGACGCTAAGCCTGCAATGTGACCCACGTTGCGCCACATGCCAATCAAACGTGACTGTCCACTTCCATAAAACATGTAAGAAATACTTTCATGTTTCACTACACCTGGAAATCAAACATGCTAGCACGCCTTCAACATGCTAGCGCTTCAGTCCCGAAGATGCTCTTTAGTGCTAATTAACAGTACCGAAATCAAAAACTGGTGGGGCCTCAACTGGAAGCATGTGACTGATATAGGAAGAGGACCTTCATATCTCTTGAACAAAACTTTTTACCTCCTTCAAGAATGAGTGGATGCAAGAGACGACGGCAGCGGCGGCGGCGGTAGAACCAAAGCCCGGCTGCTGTGAGGAAATGGACTGTCACCACCAGGATTGGCGCCATGATGCTCGGGTCACACAGGTAGTCCATGCAGTCTCCTAGGTGACTTTCAATACAATTCCTCTTCTGGTTCGTATCCACAATCGAGACAAAACGAGAACCCGAGCGTGTCTCCACACAGCAAACCACTCAGCTTAACACCCGAAATAAACACCCCTTCTCTCCATTTGCACACTCCCCCCCTCTCTCACCCTCTACAGTTAATTCCACTTGCATGAAACAAGCCGTTGGAGGGTGGTTGGTTGGCTGCTTGAGAGCAGGAAGCCACCACCTCCACTTCCTGTGTAACACACGCACACACCCACATTATTACCATAACAGGACAACACAAGTCACTTTCATTTCATGTCCAACCTGTGTGCACCTGCAGTCTCTTTTCTTGCTGTTTGTGCAAGGTTGCCATGACACAGTGATACATCCCGCCAGAGATATTTAGCGCAGTCTATCTTTGTGCGTGTCTGCTGACCGTGTGACGCTCATCACACAGAGGGGAGGGGGTAGTGGTACAGCGCATGGCTGGGGTGTTGCCATCAAATAAGGCAGGAGGACCTCTCCAGATACGTAATAATAATCACAAACAATAAGTTATTGGAGGAAATTACGGCTTAAAAGGAAAAGTGCCTATCCTACACAATCCTTATGTGAGACATGAACACGCATCTTTCTCCTTTCTGTGCCTTCTAAACATATAAAACAGATCAAAAGAGACAGCTAAGAATGAATGCCATTTGTGTTTGTCCTTTACCCTCCAGGGAAACTAAATGTGGCCTCCTGCTGGGCAAAAACTAGCTAAGCAGAGACAGCAAAGATGTTGAGCTGCTGTTGGCCACTGTGGGGCAGGAGAGACCAAGGTGAAAAGAATCCCTTGTCACAAATGTCCTGCACTTTATAGTTTATTGTGCACACCTACATTGCACACTTGATTTACGATGCACTACAAGCACAATCCTAAACATATTGTTCCACAAACACCCCAAATGCCAAAAGTAAACATGAGCATCTTTTGCGTTACATTAGCTGGTGTACATCTTTACATTTCCTTGGTGTTCTTCTCCCCTCCGTGAATCACCACCTTACCGCGGTGGAGGGGTTTGAGTGCCCGAGTGATCCTAGGAGCTATGTTGTCGGGGGCTTTATGCCCCTGGTAGGGTCTCCCAAGGCAAACAGGTTCTAGGTGACGAGCCAGACTAAGAGTGATTCAGAAGACCCATATGAAGAGAAACATTAGGAGTGACCGCACCTCGCCCGGACGTGGGATACCGGGGCCTCACCCTGGAGCCAGGCCTGGGGGAGGGGCTCGCAGGCGAGCGCCTGGTGGTCAGGTCTTCACCCGTGGGACCTGGCCGGGCCTAGCCCGAAGAAGCCGCACGGGAACTCCCCCCCGCAGACCCACCACCTGCAGGGGCAAGCATAAGGGTCCGGTGCTGTGTGATTTGGGCAGTGGTCGAGGGCGGGTGTCCGGGCGACCTGGGCTTCGGCGACCAAATCTGGTTCTTGGGACATGGAATGTCACTTCTCTGGTGGGGAAGGAGCCCGAGCTTGTGGAAGAGGCGGAGAGATTCCGACTAGATATAGTCGGACTCACCTCAACCCACAGTTTAGGCTCTGGAACCAAACTCCTTGAGAGGGGCTGGACCTTGTTCTTCTCTGGAGTTGCCGCTGGGGAGAGGCGGCGAGCTGGTGTGGGCTTATTGTTAGCCCCCCGGCTTGGTGCCTCTGTGTTGGAGTCATCCCCAGTAAACGAGAGGGTTACTTCCCTACGCCTTAGGGCTGGGGAAAGGGTCCTGACTGTGGTTTGTGCGTATGCGCCGAACGGCAGTTCAGAGTACCCAGCCTTCTTGGAGTCTATCAGAGGGGTGCTGGAGAGCACCCCAGCTGGTGACTCCATAGTTCTGCTGGGAGACTTCAACGCCCATGTGGGCAATGACAGTGTGACTTGGAGGGGCGTGGTTGGGAGGAACGGCCTCCCTGACCTGAACCCGTGCGGTGTGTTGTTGCTGGACTTCTGTGCGAATTACAGTTTGTCCATAACAAACACCATGTTCGAACATAAGGATGTCCATAAGTGCACTTGGCACCAGGACACCCTAGGTCGCAGGTCTATGATCGACTTTGTGGTCGTATCATCAGACCTGCGTCCGCATGTTCTGGACACGCGGGTGAAGAGAGGGGCTGAGCTGTCAACTGACCACCACCTGGTGATGAGTTGGATTAGATGGCGGGGAAGGATGCCGGACAGACCTGGCAGACCCAAACGCGTAGTGAGGGTGTGCTGGGAACGTCTGGCAGAATCTCCCGTTCGTCGAGTCTTCAACTCTCATCTCCGGCAGAGCTTCGCCTGCATTTCGAGGGAGGACCGGGATATTGAGTCCGAATGGGCCGTATTCCGTGCCTCTATTGCTGAGGCAGCCAGTTGTGGTTGCGGCCGCAAGGTGGTCGGTGCCAGTCGTGGTGGCAAGCCCCGAACCCGATGGTGGACACCGGGGGTTAGGGCTGCCGTCAAGCTGAAAAAGGAGTCCTATCGAGCATGGATGGCTTGCGGGACTCCCGAAGCAGCTGACAGGTACCGGCAGGCCAAGCGGCACGCGGCTTCGGCGGTGGTCGAGGCAAAAACTCGGGTGTGGGAGGAGTTCGGTGAGGCTATGGAGCACGACTTTCGGTCGGCCTCGAAGAGGTTCTGGCAAACCGTCCGACACCTCAGAAAGGGGAAGCAGCCCCCAGTTCACACTGTTTACAGTGCGGACGGGGGCTTGCTGACCACGACTGTGGATATAGTTGGTCGGTGGAAGGAATACTTCGAGGCCCTTCTCAATCCCACTGACATGCCTTCCATAGAGGAAGCAGAGTCTGAGGATACGTACGTGGACAGTTCTATCACCGTGGCTGAGGTAATTGGGGTAGTCAAATCACTCCCCAGTGGCAAGGCTCCGGGGGTAGACGAGTTCCGCTCAGAATTTCTCAAGGCTCTGGATGTTGGAGGACTGTGTTGGTTGACACGCCTCTACAACATTGCATGGAAGTCAGGAACAGTACCTCTGGACTGGCAGACCGGGGTGGTGGTCCCCATTTTTAAAAAGGGTGACCGGAGGGTGTGTTCCAACTATAGGGGGATCACACTCCTCAGCCTTCCTGGGAAAGTCTACTCCAGGGTGCTGGAGAGAAGGGTACGACCGTTAGTCGAACCTCGGTTAGAGGAGCTGCAATGTGGTTTTCGTCCCGGTCGCGGAACACTGGACCAGCTCTACACCCTTGCAAGGGTACTCGAGGGTATGTGGGAGTTTGCCCAACCAGTCTACATGTGCTTTGTAGACCTGGAAAAGGCATTCGACCGTGTCCCTCGTGGTGTCCTGTGGGGGGTGCTCCGGGAGTACGGGATTGATGGTCCGCTTCTACGTGCCATTCGGTCCTTGTACAATCGAAGCAGGAGCCTGGTTCGCATTGCCAGCAGTAAGTCGAGCTTGTTTCCGGTGAACGTTGGCCTCCGCCAAGGCTGCCCTTTGTCACCGATTCTGTTCATAATCTTCATGGACAGAATTTCTAGGCGCAGTCAAGGTGTTGAGGGAGTCCAGCTTGGTGACCTTAGGATCTCGTCTCTGCTATTTGCAGACGATGTGGTCCTTATGGCCTCATCAGGCTGTGACCTTCAGCGTTTACTGGAGCGGTTTGCAGCTGAGTGTGAAGCTTCTGGGATGAGACTCAGCACCTCCAAATCCGAGGCCATGGTTCTCAGTCGGAAACGGGTGGACTGTACCCTCCGGGTTGGGAGTGAGGTCTTGCCTCAGGTGGAGGAGTTCAAGTATCTCGGGTTCTTGTTCACGAGTGAGGGAAGGTTGGAGCGTGAGATCGACAGACGGATCGGTGCAGCATCTGCAGTAATGCGGTCGCTGTACCGGACCGTCGTGGTGAAGAGAGAGCTGAGCCGGAAGGCAAAGCTCTCTGTTTACCGATCGATCTACGTTCCCACCCTCACCTATGGTCATGAGTTATGGGTCATGACCGAAAGAATGAGATCGCGGATACAAGCGGCGGAAATGAGTTTCCTTCGTAGGGTGGCTGGACTCACCCTAAGAGATAGGGTGAGGAGCTCGGCCATCCGGGAGGAGCTCAGAGTAGAGCCGCTGCTCCTTCACATCGAGAGGAGCCAGTTGAGGTGGCTCGGGCATCTAGTCCGGATGCCTCCCGGGCGCCTCCCTGGTGAGGTGTTTCGGGCATGCCCAGTCGGGAGAAGGCCCCCGGGAAGACCTAGGACACGCTGGAGGGACTATGTCTCACAGCTGGCCTGGGAACGCCTTGGTGTCCTCCCGATGGAGCTGGAAGAGGTCGCTGGGGACCGGGAAGTCTGGACTTCCCTACTGAAGCTGCTGCCCCCGCGACCCGGACCCGGATAAGCGGTGGAAAATGGATGGATGGATGGATGGTGTTCTTCTCTATTTCACTTTGTTTATTTTATTTATTTATTCATTATATTTGTTGACACTGGATTTACACTGTTTTTTCTTGGATTTTATTTCTCTACAGCACTTTGGTGATCAGGGTTTTTTTTAATGATCAATCAGGGTTTTTTTAATAATCAATAAACACAGATTTGAAATATCTTGCAAAATGTAAAACATATACACAAATATCAAAGTCCTTCATCCATTTGTTTCAGACTTTTGAGATTTTTCTGACTTAACCCTCAAGAGATCCTGGGGACAGTTGGTGCAATTTAGTCAGTTTACTTTGAAGCCTTTTGGGTGTGATGAATGGATGTAGGTTGAATTTATTTTACATTTCTTATCCCAAAATGGCTATTTGTTCCAAAAACTGTCCAACTGAAAGCCTTTGAAAATGTCCTTACAAAAAACTTTCAAAAAAATGCATGAATTCTCTTTATGGACAACTTTTCAGCTCTTATCATCATTCAATATGGACTACTGGTCTTCCGCTTGTCATTTTTCCTGACTTACACTACCGTTCCAAAGTTTGGGTGACTTGCATGATGATTGATGAACATGATGAACATGATTGCACAAGGCTTTTTAAATCATTTATTAGCCTTCTGACACGATGAGCAAACACGTTGTACCATTAGAACACTAGAGTGATAGTTGCTGGAAATGGGCCTCTATACACCAATGAAGATATTGCACCAAAAAGCAGACATTTGCAGCTACAATAGTCATTTACCACATTAACAATGTATAGAGTGTATTTCTCATAAGTTTCAAGTTATCTTTGAAAAAAACGTGCTTTTCTTTTAAAAATAAGGACATTTCTAAGTGACCCCAAACTTTGGAATGGTAGTGTATGTCCACTGGATAGATGGATAAATGGATTGATGATAGAAGGCGGCTGGACACTACATGGCGCTACTATTCCCTTTCAAAGCACGCAACCATTTTTCAGGGTGTCTTTCTAGTCAAATGAAGTGTGTCTCTACTGATGTTGGATGATGGTGTGTAAAAAAGTTTTTAAAAGGTTAAAATATTATTTGTATCATGATTTGTTCCCTCACTATATTGCTGTTTCTCAGATATAAATAATGATGGCTGACTGTAGTCTCTCACTAGTCAGAACATATGGAAATAAATGTGATATGCAGCATTCTGTCTTGATTCCCTGCAGCATAAGAGTTGAGCTATGTGTGGTAAACAACAAATAATAGGACTGTAAAGGTGACTATAGGGGTGTTATTTCATGTCTACAGGACTCTAATTGTGTTCAAAAGCATAAGTCATACAAACTATGGAACATAATACATATGGAAATGCGTAATGTTTTTATAGCATTTTTGGAGTTTATTGCCATGAAGCAAAACGAGAACGGCGTTGTGTTTGTATGTGTATGATCTATGCATACAAACACGACATTCAAGAGCACCTTTGTTCATATATTGTGCCTTTAAACCCCCACCACACCCATTCCCCTCACAGCACCAATAAATGATCTGAATCAGCATCCTGCTTCACAGACAGCATGGCAAGGTCACACTGGGACACTAAATACACGCTAGTTCTTTATTTAGAGGAAACAACATCCAGCCATGATGCTGACGGTGATGATGGCAGGAAGGATGACGGGGAGGATAAGGATAAAGGAACCTCCAACCTTGGATGCCATCCAAGTAAAACTTTGGTCTGCATAATACTCCATCATTCTCTGCATCCAAACTTTTCACCATACAGTGGTACCTTGGTTATCGCCCGCCCCGTTTTGCACATTTTTCCGTCAACATACGAAATCGGTGCTAAAATTTTGCCGTGGTTTGTGTTGGCCAGCCTGCTTAGCGTGCAATACGGCGAGTGCAACAAACTTGCTTTGTTTACGCCGCCATCTTGGATCACCCTCCTGTTACTTACATGACCCATGTCCCAACACCAAGCTTCAGCCAGGTCACGTGACTTCAGTCAGCTGAAGTGAACTTCTCTCCTGATTGCCTGGCGACATTTGCTTGTTTGTTTGTTTATTATTTCTTGACTAATAAAATAACACCAGTGTTGTCATTAACATAAGTTTTGTTGCGCGACCTTGATTTGGACTGCTAATTGTCTTCAATTGTTTGACAAGCAGCAGTAGAACACGGACTGTCTATCATGAACACTATGTAGTATGATTGGTTGAAAAGCTATTGAATCTATCAATAGAATTCTGTGTAATGATCTTTGCCACATTGAACTGAACTGTGAATTATTGAATAACGCGTTTGACAATGTGACTATGCAATATGAATGCATGTTTTCTGCATAAAAGTTAAAAGTTCACATGTCAAGTTTGTGGCTTTGTTTTTTTTGGATGTAAAACTGTTCATGTTAAAGTCTTTTACTGCCCCACAAGTGCAATAACAACAAAATTTTCTGCATATAAAACCAAAAGTATTGTCTATAAATATGTTTGGGGGTGTCTGGAACGCATGAATTGGATTTACATGATTTACTATTTCAAAACTTGCCTTGGGTAAAGTCCGTTTTGGTTTGAGTTAAACCTGGTGGAAGGGATTAAAGACACTAACCAAGGCACCACAATACATTAACACACAAATTCATCCCAATTTGGGAACTTCCGGCTTACTTTATTTTAGTACAGGGATAACCCAGTTACTGCTGGTTGCATCAGAACACAAGTTGATGAAAAATGCAGACCTTTCTAGAGTTTGAAATTACAGCTTGGTATCCTTGCATGGGAACTAAAAAGTGCCAGAAGACATCATCATCTTGAAAAACATCCTCAATCCCCTAAATATGTTTATTTAGCTACAAAATGAAACTGCATGGCTCATACAACCGGTCAGCAAATGTGGAGGACATTTTGGAAAAATCAACTTGTCAGCTCCACATGCAGTACCGTGTCCCACTGCTAAGGGGCAACATCAGTCCAGATAGAAAGACAAGCGTGTGGTGTGCTTAGATTCTGTTGATGTTTGAGTTTGAGGTGATTTCTGCATGTATTTCTCAGTAGTATGAGTCAGCAGACATTGAGGAGAAAGTTGTCAAGCTGTGTGTTCAGGGAAACACTCACAGCCACCCAAACAAACGAGTCTGGGTTGAGTGGCTCAAAACAGACATGAGCAATCAACCTTGGAGTATTGCTTCCGGAGGCTTGGCTACTCACACACTGACTGACTGTCCCGTGTGGATCATTTAGCTTTAAAAATAAAAGAAGGGGCTGACAGTTATGCTGTGACAGGATAAACAGAGCGGAAAGCAGCCAGGAGACAAACAGTCACACACACAGACATACCTTGAGAGGCCATTAAGAGATTAAAAAGCCAAGCATGACCCCCCCCCGTCCCCATAAACTGACTGAAGTGTGGATTAACAAACCTCAAGACTGCACACACAGTCAAGCGGTGGTAAGCTAAAGCTAAATGTTACCACCAGCCCTGGGCCGCACTTTGAACATCCCCGCTCCAGAAGGTTTCTACATCAGCAAAACATCACCAGCAACTACCTGCCCTGCAGTTCCCTTACCTCGGTTTTTGGCCACGCTTATTGCAAGAAAGCTGACTCAAGTTGAAAGCGGACTCCAGCATGTCACCCTAAGCGACCTCGCTTGGTAGAATGTTAACCTTTTACTTTTAAAGGAAAAGTGCACTTTTTGGGAATGTTGCCCGTCATCCACAATCTTTACGTGAGGCATGAACACACACATCTTTCTCTTTTCTGTACATTGTAAACATACAAACAGCTGCAATGGGACACACACCAACACAATAGCACTCATCATAAATACATTGAAAAATGGATCATTAACCCACGTGATTGGTATTGGTATAGGCCAGTTTCACTCACTGGGAATTGGCCGTAGAGTTCAAGGTTTTCTGATGACAACACAATAGTTCTATTTTTCTGAGAAAAAGTGTACTTTCCACACAATACTGCATATATGCATGAGGAAGATTTCCCGCACAGCCCCGCAGTCAATACTGCAAGTACGCTCTTTCCCCTTCAGGGTCACCTTGATGTGAAGCGTCCAATCAGTAAAATGACAGCTTTGGGGAACCTCACTGTCCCCTTGCTGGGTTCATCAACAGCCAGCACCTCGTGTACCCATGGACGTGTCATTTGTGTGAAATTGCTAAATATTGCTAAAAGAGCGATACGAGAGATTTGAACTCACCATAAACCCAAATCAATACAGTTTGCCACCAAGTACGATGTTGTCAGTGGATTTACTGATGTGGTGGCCAACAGTCATTTCTTCTGTCCTGTTTTTTTTCTTTCAAAATACTCCAGGGTTTTTTTATTTAATCCGGGGTGCTTGGTCTCCTAGTACCAAAGCGGTTTTGAAGGGTTCATTGCCTCGTTAGAGAGCCGTTCTCCACATATTATGCTGAGCGGGCTTGGTATGTGGGTATCGCCTCCGCGATAAATCCATATTTCAAGTAAAACGCCTGGTATTGTCTGTTAAAAGAATCTGGTCATTTTTCCAAAATAAAAGCTTGTTCTCGGTTAATACATAAAACAGAAAAAGTTATTATTTTTCATGCGGCCCTGTATTAAGTGGTCCACGGACCGGTGGTTGGGGACCCCTGCCCTACAGCACCTTCTGCAAGCCTGCATCATCATCATCACACATGTAAACATGTAAACTTTTGCCAGCGAGGGGACATAGTGAAAAATGAAAGGATGCCGCTTTGACACTCTCATATTGGGTGAGATATGCTAACTAGTTATACAGTATACAGTGGAACCCCGGGATAAAAAATTTATTTGTTCCAAAACAATTTTTGTAAGCCAATTTTTTTTGTAACCCAAACAACATTTAACATGGAAATTGGCAAATTTGTTCCACTGACCCAAAAGACCCCAGAAGACAATGGAAAAAAACACTGTTCTGCACATTTAATACTGTATAAAAAAGGAGTATTGCAAAATAAATGTAATGTAATAACAGAACCTGAAACAGAATATATATTGAGTTAAAATTCTAAAAGTTTCTTACCTTTAATACGCAGCAAAGTGGAGTACAGTACAGTACGTAAACTGGCAGCAATAGACCAATCAGAGAACATTACATAATACGTACAGTACGTATACTTACCTCCACTATGCCTCTAGTAGGTATCCTACCCATATGCTGCAGAACAACATTTTTGCAGAGCGCCGGGATAGTTACGCCACCATATGTGAATAAATTGTCTATGCCTTTGCTAAGGTATCTGCTTGAACTCTTGTCCGAGCTTTCACGAAAGCCGGCATCATTGCTGAAAAGCCGACTGAGAACAAGACTGACGGCTGACAATGACAGGAACCCGGCATGTTTGATGGTGAAATTGCCCAGCTGTTTAATTCAGATGCAGAAGGTGGATTTGTGGGAGAAGAGTGATTAAAAATACAGTGAGTGTATTGTTAAATAGTAAAGTTCAACTAAACTCACTCTTTTGCTTCCGTTGCATTTTTTTGTAGACCGTATATTTGAGCATGCGCCTTAAAAAATGGTAATTCTGGAAAATTCTCAAAAAACAAGTTTTGGCAAGATCGACAAACTTTCGTAAAGCAAACAAATTTTTGTAACCCGAAGCAAAAAAAAAAATCGGAAAGGTATTTTCGTATCCCGGATTATTTAGTATTCCGGGGATTCATATCCTGGAGTTCCACAGTATTTATATTTTTTTCAAGTGTCATATAGGTGAAAAAAAGCTTTTACAGTATTAATCTCGCCTTTGCTCTTTGCTTCCCCTCACACCCCTTCTACTGTTTTTTTTATTTTCCAATTATTACAACTTTTTTCTTAAATAACCTTCACAAATGTTCTTCACATAATATTATGACTTTATTCCCATAATATTATGACTTTATTGCCATAATATTACAACTTTTTCCAACCTAAATTTCCAAGAATTACAATTTTATTTCATTGATATTACAACTTTTTTTAAATAAAACGTTTTATCATGGTAGCCAGAAACAACATTATTTTTCCTCATAATTTTATAAGTTTATTCTGGCAATCTTCTTTTCCTTTCGGTTTATCCCTGCTTATCCCAACAGGGATCGCCACAGCGAATCATTTTGTTCTGTTTGATTCGCATGTTTGATTTGGCAAAAGTTTTACGTCGGATGCCCTTCCTGACACAACCCTCCATATGAGGGACATGATACTTATACATATACATTTGGGTGTGACCAGGATGGACAGGATCAGGAATGAGTAATAGTTCAATAATATTTTTTCATATTATGCCCTTATGTCTTTCCTCTACAATGACATACGTTCTTCTAATATCTGTCAGCGTCGTTGTTGGAAGCCTTGAATCTTGAACATGCTTCCCATTGATACCCTGACACATTTCTTCAGAAAAAGCCCATTATAGGCCATAAGAAGCCAAAAAAATCTTGTGGTAATGCACATAAATAAACCTAGGAATCTAATGCGTCTTTTTCAGTCATTAGAATGCTATTTTGTTTTGATGTTTTGACTTTATTCTAGTAAAATTACAGCTGTTTTTTACATTTCGGCTGCTATTTCAACTTTGTTCTTGTAAATTTCCGTCTAACATTGTAACTTTTCTCAATAACATTTTATCTATAACCTTTATTCCCACAATATTAGATGTTTTTTTCCAACCAAATCTTCCAAAAATGACAACTTTATTTTGTCTTGTTTGTTTCCCAAGAAAATAAAAAAAGAAAAGAAAGCAAGAGGAAGTAAAACATGTTGAGGTCAGCGCATGGGAAAAGACGCGGTAAAAAGGGCGGGGGGCACAATGAAAGGGAACGGGGGCAAAGAATGTGAAGAGTACACACGGAATCGAAAACAAAACCACAGCGATTGGGACCTCGATTTAAAGCCCAGCTGCTGTGGTTGCCGTGGACACCCCTCACGTAGGAACACCCCTTCAGCTTTTTATGTATTTATTGCGCCACCTGACCCCGCCTGCCGACAAAGCTGTCAATGGTGATCCCCGCGTCATCACGCAGGGTGATTACAGGTTAGGTGATTGCACTGAATGTTTGTATCTTGTGTCAGGGGCCTAAAGGCTTTAGTTGCTCTTTAGAATCATTGGTTCTGTGCTAAGGTGAAGATGATTGACATGCAAGGCAGCTTCCACTTTAAGTGTCACGTGAACAATGCTAGACGTAGCTGCATCCCAGCCCACACATAGGTCAGGTGTGGTGTTCCTTCCAGGCAGGGATGCTAATCCTGTTCTTACAAGCTCATGGGAAGTTCAAGGCTGTTTTTGGAAGGTAGTGGGTGGCTCAACCTCTGGTAGACAGAGAGATGAAGTCAGAGAGGAGGAAAGACCAAAGCAGGAAAGAAGAGGTGATGACGTGGGAAAAGTGCAGCGTGGTGTTTCCCAAAAGTGAAAGCTTTATCTGAGGCTACACTTTCATCTTCAGTATTTGTGGTTACATGCTTCTTGATTTTTGTGCAGCTCTTGACCACAAAATCTCCTTTAAAATCACATTTTCCAGATAAAAGGCACTTTTTTGGACATGAACACTGGGGGGGTCACCAGACTCGCCAAGATTGGGTCTACACGAAATATTAATGTTAGAAATGTACAATGAAAATATATCAAAATATATGACAACATAATCTACCTTACTAATATCATTTCTATTACGTTACACCTTTCTGCACTCGGTGCGTATGCTAACGGCCCCGCCTACACCCACCAGAACAAAAAGACTGTATGACTGACAAAAGGGCTCACTTTGTTCATGCTGTTGTTTTATGGAACAAACTTGCCATGTGCTTAAAGCAATGCACAGAGTGAATCCTCTTCCTGCCTGTTTGGAGGAAAACAGACGTGTGTGTGTGTGTGTGTGTGTGTGTGTGTGTGTGTGTGTGTGCGTGTGTGTGCGTGAGCGGGGTGTGGGAGGCGTGCCGTACACTCCTTTTCTGCCTATAAAGCCTTGTGAAAAGAAAATTCCATTTGCATCATGTGACCTGCATATTAACCAACCTACAGCAACATTGTTATTACGGATATTAACATTGTTACGCCCAGGAACAACATTAATGGCGTACTGACACCTCGCCACACCACACCAGCTGGGTACTAGCCATTTAGCGAGCGACAAGCTTCAACATACACTTGCAGGCCACTAGTGAAAAGTAACGCTACATATAGCATTCCTTTCTATGTTGCTGTGAGAAATCCATGCACCCAAAATAGTGGAAGTATCCCAAGTTATCATGAATGTGTTACTAAACCAAAAAACCTTGTTGGAGCTTTTTGGACGTGCTTTAATAGCCGCCTTTCTAGGTGGAATAGGTGTGTCCGATTACGTGCATTAATTAGTTGCCTCTTTTTTATCTTTAGAAGGCACACAAAAGAGAAAGACTTGTGTTCCTATCTTGATGGCCAACTTTTCCTGTATCATCTGGTAAAATCATTATCTCTCCCTGCAGGCGTCACACATGCACTAACATGCTCGTGCGCAGTGCAGGGGTAGGGTTTGCTACGTAGAAGGAGGAGCTAATGTGCTAACAAAATGTTCCCAGCGGTCACACGTAGGTGGAATCAAACAACAGCGCTCACTCGTCTGCTTGCTGTGTCATGAGAAAGTCACGCTGGGTGACTGCTGTAGGGGTCCAATTGGTGGCCGATGTACCGGAATGAGAGCTAACAGCTAACGCCCTGAGTAGCGTGGCGCTGATAAGCGGGAAAACACGCTTATCAAAGTGCACACACCCGCTGCTCCTGGAAGCTTGCTAGCATGCTTGCATGAGTGAGTGGCGGAATGTTAGGTAAGTAAACATAAAAACAACCCCAATCAGCACCTGTATACATGTGTACATCACGCTTACACTTTGGGAAAATATATGAATGGATAAATCGTGCTGTTTCGGCGGCTGTCTGCGGCCGATTATCAGTTCATAATATGAATGTAGTCCATAATAATAAGTTGTACATGTTTTGGTCAAAATGAATCATTTCCAAGCATAGAAACAGAAATAAGCTTTGCTTCTTCCACCCCCTTTCGGAAATGTGGAACTGTCAATTGTTTTAAGTGATGTATTCCAATGTCATTTATTTGCACGTTCAAATCAAATGAAACCATTACCATAGAAACAGAATGGTTATTATCATGTTTCCATGGTAGCGTGAAATGCTTGACAATGTATGGCTATCTCTGCATGTGTGCAAGTCATGCATTGACTTATCACCTCAGGCAGAAGTCCCCAATCAGATGATTGTCTAGTGTTTGTGTGGCGTTGCTATGACCAAGGGCGGCATAATAAAAGATGTTGACAGGAAACAAAATGTTGTGCTGCCATATGTGAATGAGTGTGATTTACTTAGGCACGTGGTGGGAAAGCATCTTAAAGAGCCGGATTATTTTACAAAGACTTCTGCTTTTTGTTCCAATGAAGCAGCAAACGAAATGCTGCAGTTGCAGATACCAACAGACAGCAGCTTGTACTGTTCAGAACGGCTGCTGACAAGAAACAATGCAGCATGGGCGTCGGCACATTTCATCTTGCAACCTCACTAAATTACGCCTCCTCCCTCGCCACGCCTACACAGTCAGACGCCATGAGGCTAATCACGCCAGAAGTTTAACAAACATGAGGTCCAACACAATGCATGCTTTCTTTTTTTATCCCTGCAATCCAACTTAATCTAACTGGCAGCAACTTTCAACCCATGACTGCCTTTTGACCAAAAAACAAACTATGTTGTGGAGGTGACAATGCCGCTAATGTTAGTTTAGCTGCAAAGTTAAAAAAAGCTCTCATAGAACTGCCGTGAGGCGCTCAATACCCACGACTACTTGTGTCGGGCCGAGACCGCGAACCACTTGGACCTTAAGCGCCACCACTCACCCATGCTGACATTTTTACCACACATTTCCCATACATTCATGTATTTATTTGGCTTACTACATCATGAATGCTGCATTATGCAAACATGCTGCACGGACTACGTGCCAGCTTCTTGACATTTACTTCAAATGAGGCTGCAAATGGAAATGCTGATGTCCACAGGAAATACGCGTAAGTATAAAAAGCTCAAACTGAATATGGAGATGACTCATGTCAGCAGGACTTTTTGAAAGCCATACAAATTCATTGGAATCAGTCACATATTGTACTGTATATACTGTACACAGCATGCCTTCCATAATGCATCATGCTGTGGCACTTTGCTCCTTAGGTGCATGAACCCGACAGACAAACATGAGCACAGAGGTCACGAAACACCTCACAGTCAAGCTTTTACACAGCAGTGAAGAAGACAACCAAGATGGACAAGAACAACAAGAAGGAGTAGAAGAAGACCAACTGCTCCTACTTCTATGTTAGTAAAAATATAATTTAAAGGGGTCTGAATACTTGCTACATAGCGCAACAAAATCACCAAGGAACCCATCTTATGATGTAGCAGCTGTACGTGAAGATGCACATGTTAAGACAACAGACAGTCCTATTATGTTGTTCTGTAAATGAGAAAAACTGCACTTCCTGTACTCTGATGAATGAAGATAATAACGATAACAAAGACGACAATAGTCTCATGCAAGCAAGCCCTTCATGTAGCATGCAAGAAGAGCTGTGAATGCGTTCCTGTGTTGAAGCACGAGCAAGTGAAGATCTTATTTCTGTCCCTAAAACCACTTGGGTAAGGACCACTATGACTAGAAGTCCACTATGACTACAATCCTGTAGCGCAGCTGCTAGTCAGCATGTGCAGCCAACAACTGCCGTTTGCACTCCAACCACAAAAACATTCAATACGTAAGGAAAAAAAGAAGTGAGTGACGAGGCAGGAGGCAAAACTTGATACCCTGCTCGCAGCTACTGTACGTTCGCTTAGCTGCTGCGCTAACAGCTGCTGCACGCCACCTGACAGGCCAAGCAAGCATATTGCTCTTTCTGCTTTTGTTGCGTGTGCGACTGCATGCCAGGATCCAATGTCAACCATCACCCAAAGCAGTAAACAATTGGCAGCGCTCGCTAACCGCCTGCTTGGCCAACATGAATGTTCGTCCCTCTACCAGACATATGGTTCTCAGGTCTACAACTTCTTCAAGTATAATAAGAGCAGGCCAATGTGACTAACCAGATGAATCAGTTATTAGTATATTTCTATTGTTACATTGCAAACAAGTTACCAGCAGGTGCAGTAGATTGTCAGAAAACAAACAAGACCCAGCATTCATGATATGCATGCTCTTAAGGCTGTGTAATTGGCAATTAGTTGAAAGGGGTGTGTTATATAAAAAAAAAAAGCCGTGTGGCATTCAATAAGTGATCAATTTTGCGACAGAACAGGCGGGAATCAGGTGGCCATTATTTAAGGATGAAACCAGCACTTGTTGAACATGCATTTCACTTTGAGTAAAATGGGTCGTTCAAGACATTGTTCAGAAGAACATTGTACTTTGATTAAAAACTTGATTAGAGAGGGGAAAACCTATGAAGAGGTGCAAAACATTTTGGCTATTCAGGTAAAATGATCTCCAATGTCTTAAAATGAAGAGCAAAACCAGAGACACATGGCAGAAAACAGAAGACAACTATCAAAATGGATGGAAGAATAACCAGGACAGCAAAGGCTCAACCAATGATCAGCTCCAAGATGATCAAAGACAGTCTGGATTTACCTGTAAGTACTGTGACAGTTAGAAGATGTCTGTGCGAACTAATCTATTTGTAAGAATCCCCCGCACAGTCTCCCTGTTAAATAAAAGGCATCTGCAGATGAGGTTACAATTTGCCAAAGAACACACCAATTGGTCTAAAGAGAAATGGAGGAATATTTTACAGACTGATGTAAGTAAAATTATTCTTTTTGGTCCAAAGGCCACAGACAGTTTGTGAGATGACCCCCAAAGTCTGAATTCAAACCACAGTACACAGTGAAGACAGTGAACTATCATGGCTTGAAATAAAATATAAACATATATATATATATATATACACATATATATATAAACATATATATATATATACACATATATATATACATATATATATATATATATAAACACATATATATATAAACATATATATATATAAACATATATATATAAACAAACATATATATATAAACAAACATATATATATATAAACAAACATATATATATAAACAAACATATATACATAAACATATATATATACACACACACACATATACATACACATACACATACAGTATGTATATATACACGTTTTATTTGAATGAAGTGCAACCAACACTTCAGGTTGAATTAAGAATAAATTAACAGGTGATGAATTATATCTGACAAAACATGACTAACTTCAATTTGATACCTCATTCACTTCTCTAACCAAAGTATTAAAGAAGTTATTTAGCACCCCCAAATTAGAATGACACTTCATGTGCAGACAGATATTACGGTGAATAAATATCCTACATACTGTAACATTTGCACAGATGTTAGTACAGCAAAAGTTGTTTGATCAACATGCTTATCATTGCAAGAAAAAATGGAACATACGCCAGAACAACAGTGGCTCCCAAATGACAAGCACCCCATTCAACCAGAACCCAAACATGCACAAACTTAACGCTAGCTACGTACCTTTTATAGTGTCCTGATGCTCCCAACCATGAGTTTGAAAGGCTTCAAGTTGGACTTAACGTTGGACGTGGTCCAACACTAAATCCCATACCAAATTGAAGAGAAAGAAGTAATCTAGCTAACGAGCATGTAAACCACTAAAACCACCAACTAAAAATACACCTCATATCCTTTGAAAACTTGCATATTTAATGACGTTCGCACTGAGTTTTCATGCACGCTCAGCGTCACATGACTGTGCACCCCAGTCAACAGGCATGACTAATCGACAAATCAAAATGGTACAAGAGTAACATTTAACGTCTTTATCATTAAAATAGATTAAAAAAAACACACATCCATATAAAACCTGTAAAAACCTACTAAATACTTCAATTCCCATTTTTTTGCTCATAAGTGACTTGTGGCTGATATTTTCATGTCGGTGTTCAGATCTCTATCTGATCTACTGCATTTTAAATGCTCAGGTGTCCCACCTACAGGTCACAGAAAGACCTGGGTTACTGTGACACATGGATTCCGATGTAGGTAAATGTGCTTGTTATTCGAATGATAGGATTTTGTCTCATGGCAATGTTCCACCATTCCTGCCACCCACACGCTTCTCAAAACAGACGGCCCAGCAAGTCCTTTCCCGTAGCAAAAATTTAATCATTTGGTTAAGAAAATATTGACTCACGTGGCACAAAATCCTTGAAGCTACAAACATGTCAAGGGGAGCAGAGTGTGCACGACCTGCAGCAACATTAACTTCTGCACTTTTAGCAATGTCAACCACCTCATCATACCGTGCAGCCTACCTGGCTCATAAAGCCATGAAAACAGCCCTGCTCTGCCACACAAAAAGAAGATGCAGCAGGAGGGATCAGTGGTGCCAACTTAGCTACTTTGTCGTTACATGTAGCAACTACTCAGAAGCCCTTTGCGCTCTCTTTTTCAAAAAGCGACAAATCTGGCAATGACATTCGTGGGAGATAAAAACACGTATTAATCTTCCACAAAAATTCATTTTACTCTTTAGAATTCCATCCATCCATTTTCTTCCGCTTATCCGAGGTCAGGTCGCGGCGGCGGGAGCCTAAGCAGGGAAGCCCAGACGTCCCTCTCCTCGACCACTTCGTCCAGCTCTTCCCGGCGAATGCCGAGGCGTTCCCAGGCCAGCTGAAAGACATAGTCTCTCCAACGTGGCCCGGGTCTTCCCCAAGGCCTCCTACTGGTTGTGTTTTGCAATTAATACACGTACTTTACCAGCATACTGTAGGGTGTATACATTTGTGTTAGTGAATAAAATGCAAAAATCCTTTCATTTATTGATGCGGTAGTTGCAAAGTGGATGTAGCCCGGATAATTTTTCTCGAACAAACTGTAATGGCCATGCTTGTCATTAAGGAAGATGTAGTCGCCCGTGAAATTCCAATTGTATTATTCAAAGATATTTACATCATTAGTCCAGACCAGCATGTTGCTAAAACACTTGCTTACGTTAAAGCAGTAAAATACAACAAACACACTCCTACAGTTGCACTAGCATGCTCTGCTAAACTAAGCTAACCCAGCTAGCGAGCTCCAACAACTTTTAGGCCACCGTTTAAAAGGTGTACTTCAGGAGGGGACGTGTTCGAGATTTGGATGAGATTCCACCATGATTGAGCAATCCGCTGGGGAAATACTTCCCCACACAAACATTCCTTTGCCTCATAATGACATCATTGCATTCACATTATGTCACTTTTCACAAATTTGTTAATTCCATCCGCAGAAATCATACGACCCTACTCTTCTCTACTTGTTGGAGACATTTTTAAAAAAGATCAAAAGATGCAACAGAAGAAAGTTCATTTGAAGTTCTACACATATTCGTAGAGCCCTCCACCACAAATAGATAGCAGCCCTGTGGGAAACACTGACGTGTGATGCATGTCCTGTTAATACGTTTAATGATGACCACAGTTTGACCATGGAACACACTATTTCCATTGTTTCTTGTGGAGAAATAGTTTCGAGATACAAAACAAATCACACCCAGAAACAAGTATTAAAGTATAAACAGTATTGTTGTGATTTCCCAGTAAATGAGTGAATAATGGACAAGGCGAACAGACGTCTGTGTTCAGAATAGAAATACAGTGAAAGCTAGGGGAGTTAGCATCCGCAGCTAATGCTAACAACAACAGGCACCAGCAACATCAACAGTGTGCTGATAATAAAGAAGAGCCAAGAAGAGCAGGTACGACATCTTTTCACATGCCCAACCCTCAAGCTGACAGTGATTCACCCCACGGTGAACCAACACGCACAGACTTCCTCATTTCACAACGTAAAAGCCTGTCTGCTCCTTTGGTGTTTTTTGTGGGAAGGTGAACCAACCTCGTTTCTCCTCCAAGCCCAGGAGGAACTGTCTGTACGCCGCCGCCGAGCTCATCCCTCCCCCTCAGTGCCCGGTCAGCCACCAGCCGGGGGACAGACGCTTAGAACGCTCCAGGAAACGGTGGATGTGGTGTGGGCAGTGGTGGGGGGACGAGGAGTGGCGGTGGCGGGTACGTAGGCAGCAAGGTGAGCGAGGAAGACGATGGACGCTGAAGATCCACATTGTTAAAGAAAAGACAGATAATCCGTCATCGCTGTCTCGCTTTTCTTCTCCTCCTCCTACACGTCTCAGCCCGGTGTGTGTTCTGTGTAAGTGTGTGTGTCTAGTGTGTTAGCAGCTCTAAGCCGGATAGAGGACCTGGACTTTAACCAGGAGGATGATGTCACACAAACACGTCCTTCTCCATCATAGCATATTCATACTCTGTGTATGGGCGTGTGTGTGTGTGTGTGTGTGTAACAAACTTAAAGCATTTAAGTTTGCTGACACTCTATGAATGTTTGAGTGTCACATATTTGTCTCAAGAATGCACACACACACACACACTTTTTTCACCTTAACAGAACTGACTTGTTCGGTGCACATATTTTAGTAAACAGCAGCTGTGAATTGATAAGTGGTGGTCAATAATTTATACAAACATTCCCACCCACTCAAATCAAATCAATACACACGCACGCACACAGAGTAGAAAAGTTTAGCCTTTACAAAAGATATGAATAAATACTTTTGGTATTCATGCAACAGTATGTCAATCACTGTGCTTTTACTTTGCTGTGACCACACTGAGAGCCGTTTGTAATATTTGTAAGACTTATTTAGCAATAAGAAGATTGTATAACAGTTTAATAGTTTATATTTCACTAATCTTGGTAGATTAATATAACTGTGATTAATCTGATTTAAAATGATAATATATGTAATATATGTTTTATTTATTAAATATATCTTTTTATTGAATTTCCTTAAAATACCTTAGAACACGTGTCAGACTCGTGCATCGGTGGGCCGAGACACTGCAGGTTTTCTCTCCAATCGGATTCTCCAGCAGGCGATTTTAATTGATGAGCTCCTTCCCTCAAATTGAAAGTGGTGTTGATCATTAAAAACACCTGCAGGAGTAACCGGCTCAAAAGAAAACCCGCTGAGTCTCGGCCCTCCGTGGCATGAGTTTGACACCCCTGCACACAAGGCCGGTAAAATGTTCCCAAGTTTTGGCTATAATACGTGTTTAAAAATATATATGAATGCAAAAATAATAATATGACCATTATAATAAAAATGTATGCAAAGCTCCAGATATTGTGTTTTTTTTTCCTTTTTGTCATTTTTTTTAAACCTACCAAAAGGGGCAGCACACAAGGCCAGTACAATCTCAGAGAGAAAGTTCTTAAAAATATACTTTTAATATATATATAAAGAGTAAATATTTTTAAAAAATATCAAAATTAAAAGCGCCACATTTTGTGTTTTTTTTTATTTATTTAATAAAATATGGAACAAAGAAACATGCTTTTCATAAACACTCTTTCAAGTTACCAACTTGAATATATTTTTAAGCATGTATACAGCAAGTGTGTAGTTATTATTCTTAGCATGGTTGCGAAAGCTACCATGACTTTAAAATCTTTGACATGGGTGCACGTCAGTATTTGTTTTAAACACATCACACAAGGCAATGTTTACACAATTGCTATCACACACACACACACACACAGGAGAGCAGCAGACCAGTAAATGCTTGAGCTGAAAGCAGCACGCTGTGTTTAATAACTCTTAACAGGACATGTCAAACTAACATGCTTCAAAACAGCTTGGCTGGTGATGCTGAAAGCCCTGACAGAGTCTCTCTGCTCTTTTACACCCACTCACCACCCACCAGAGGTCACAAAAAAAAAAAAACCCGACGTTACAGACGTTTCCTTTGGCCGCCACGGACCAGTGGCGTGACCGGTCGCCATGACAACAACACAACAACACAGCAGCTCAGGATTATAAAGAAAAATGTCTGGAGGTCGAGTGAAACTGACCCTGAGGTGTTAACTCCTAACAAACTGGCCAATATTTCACCATACACAACAAACTGTGTGTGTGTGTGTGTGTGTGTCCCACAGCAGTGAAGGCCGGCGCGTCTTACCTTTGTAGAAGTGGCGGATCCGGCCGGGAAGCGCAAACAGGAAAGAGAAGAAGAAATAGGAAGAAATGAGTAATTACTCCCAAAGCGGAAGTGCATGAATGATCATGCATGAATGCTAAGCCTCCTTCATGCGTGCTACCTGGTGTACATGCAGTCATGTGACCAAATACCTTAGCTTGGGGTCATGTTAAGGACTTGAGATGTTGGCTAGCGGGTATTAAGTCAAGTTAAGATCATGTCACAGCAAAGGCTGCTGTCCAACTAAAAGTCAGATTCTATGAATACACGCAGCTTGATAAAAAGCACACACACACACCGGCAGGCAGGGATGACAAGCCTGCATGTGTTCACTGGACACACACACACACAAGACAATAAAGGGTCAACAAAATTGTCCCTTGCTCATAAAGACATTACAATGGGACTGTGAGTGCTTGTCATTACAACTTGGTACAGTAGAGGGCATCCTAACTCTGCTTCTTAGCACACCTCATACTAACAGACCACGAAACAATAGGCATCCCTGTTGCCGACTTATTGCCATTTTTAGCATACATGAGACTGGGTCTACAAGGACAAAACAGTATTTTAACATGACTTTTAAGAGAAGTACATGTAAAATATATTGCAATCTACTAATATCATTTCTACTACATTACACTCTTCTGCACTGTGTAAATGCTAGCCTCCACCCACCAAGAAAACAAGACTGTATGACTGACAGAAGGGCTCACTCCATTCATGCCGTTGTTCTATGGAACAAACGCACCAAGGTGCTGAAAGCAATGCTTACTTTTAGGAAAAGTACAAAGAAAAAATATAAAAACTGTACGATAGAGATTGAACCTTCTTTGTGCCTGTTTGGAGGAAAGCAGACACGTGCACATGGCAATATATTGATTATCCACTTTTTACATTTTCATGTATTGTGTGATTCTGTAACGATTTCTGTATTACCATCGAAGCCTGTAGTGGCCACCAGACAGTTCTGAATGAGAAATCACATCACATTCCATGTTGTGACAGGAGATCTTATGACAGCTCCATTAGCAAGTGTTCAGAGCCTTCTATAGGGCCTCTTTCAAAAAACGACTAGCGTCAAATCTAATGTCATCTTTTTTCGTGTCGGAGAGTAAAACAGCTGCTGCCCCGTCTAACTAAAAGCCCTCACAGGTGGCTCGGTCTTCATTTCAAAACATCTGAAAAAGAAAAGTCTTTTGGAGACGTCATTTTGCCGCTTGTCATGACGTGGAGGTGTGCACTCAGCTAAAAATAAAACATGTTGTGCTGTTTTTATATCGACAGGACGGGAGTGGGAGGTCGTGCAGAACTGCTGCTGCATGTCTATTGCGAGAAAGAGGTTTTGGGAAGCCCCATTCTCACAACAGAATAAACACCTCCAATGATTGCAGCCTGCATGTAGAACAAGATGCCTGTTCATCCCCACCGGTCTGAATTAGCAGCTGCCACTGCACACCTTGCTTTTTCTTTAGCTACTGCCTGTCTCCAAGGAAGCTTTGAACATAGTCTCCCTTCCCAATCATCACATGAAAGGACATATTGAAAGACGCATCCACACCCTGCAACAGGCCCTGCCGCCCATCACCATGACACAACATGTACAGTATATGTACATACCAATGTACCCCTGACACACCCAGCTGGATGGGACGGGGGTCCACCTAAGGAACGATGAGTATGCCTGGAAGCAGAATCATTTGGGGAAAGGCACGCCGAGACTGACAGGTGTGCTACCAGGAAACCGACAACCATCAGTGTTGGCTCTTCTACACTCCATAAATACTTTTCCCTAAAGGGCGGGGCGCACTCCCAATGACCCCAAAAGTGCTTTGCACTTAGCAATTAACTGCTATTTCTTAACACATGATATAAAGCATCATTACATAAAGTTTATTATTATTATTATGAGGAAAAAATGGTTCATTACACATTAGACATTTTTACCATTTAAAAAAATCCATGAAGTAAATTTTCCCTTTGGGAATTTAAAGTTTTGGTGTGACACTACGTATGTCCAAGTGGTTAAAATAACTTAACAGTCACAAAAACCCAACTGAGGCAAAATAAACTTTTTTTAATGATTTGTCGAGTGATTAATTATTGTGTTTATCATCATCCCATGCCTGGTGGCCACAAAACCACGGCATATCTCGTCTTGCGAGATGTTGTGACATACACTCCATTTTACACATACTGTACTCCTGAACATCTTTAAATTGTAAATAAACATTCCTGGATCCGCAACTCTGGGTGTAAAACTGGTAGAAATGTTGAGTCATGGTTATAAAAAATGTAATGGAGGGATCTACTGGCCTCCACCAGGAAGAGGGAGGCAATGTAAGACGCATTTATCAGGAATTGGGAGACAAATCCGGACAAAAAGCAAGAGCAACGACACATGCAGGACAAAAAGGGTATAAGGTTGGATGATGCGGTCCCGTCTCCTCCAAGTCAGATAAAGATTTCATTCATTGGCCTTCAATAAACGTCACCACTCTCTGCCCTCCTCTGTTGTCCCGTTTGAGGCCCTGCCAGCCCTCCACTTTCCTATTGATGTGGACAAAGTGCAAGAAGACCCACCCACCCCAATCCTAACTGCAAAAGGCCTCAATTACGGAAAATTCAAATTGCTTTTCCCAAAACAGGAATTTCGTGCACAGGCACTCCACGGCGTCATGGCCAACATTGCTTCTACATGTTAACACCTCCAGGCTTCAATAAGAAGCAGAACCAGAACTTTTGGGAAACCAGCTGTTCCTGAGCAAATCGCCACCTTTTTCCAAGGCCTAAATGTTATCCTGGTGAATCATTTACATCTAGAGACAAAAGTCGGGGGCTTAAGGACTGCCGGGAGTAACTTTTGGGTCAGAAATGACACACTGGGTTAAAATTTGATGGCTTTCAAGCGGCGTGACCTAGTGACAGCTATGCCTTTAAGAAGTGCAGACCAAACAGAACCAGAGTCCTGCCTACACTCCTCCTGCCATCATTTTGTTGTTATTTCAGGAATGTTTCGTATATGCGCGCGCGCACACACACACACACACACACACACGCGCACACAGAGTAAGTAGCCAGTGAGGAATGTGAGAGAAAGTAACTTTTATTACACAAATCATCACACGTCGTTGTGCTTCCCACAACCCCACACGCTCACCCGTTTCACCTTTTAACACTACAATCACTAACACAGAATGAATAATCTGCTTCCTGGAACGTAGTCTGGCAGTGACATCACAGCCAAGTTGGCATCAGTCAGAACGCTGTCAAAATCCCACTTGATTTCACTCTTATTTGATACTTGTTCATTTATAAATTAAGTATTTAAAGGTGAGTACTTCCATTTTCTTATTGTTTTTTTTTTTGGTGTTTAATATGTAACCACGAATGCAAGCTATTATGTGCAACCCCCGCCCCATGCAATTCTTCCTCTTTTTCTCTTTCCTGACCCTCCCCCCTCTTTAAGTGCACCTTACACCTTTAATACCCCCCCCCCCTCCTGCCCCCAAACAACCCTACAGCAATGACATTGTGTGATTACATGATCAGATTAAAAAAGGGGGACTAGGATGTAGGAAGGACCAGGATTAGCAGGAAAAGGGGGGGAGGGGGTCTTGACAGAAGGGAGACCCACCACCCCCTTCATCAGAGGACATGAAACGCATGTAGCATCTTCAGCTAATTAGACACTACACATTCAAGATGGTGGCATTGCAGCTTGTGGTTGTGGACATGAAGGAGCACGTAAAGCAGGGGGTGCGGACACCCCCTGACAGATGGGGGCAGCCACACACACACACACACACACACGCACGCACACAGGCTACTGCGTTTCGACTGCATGGAAATGAAGAATCCAAGAAGGTGGGGTGATTAGTTAGGTGTTGCCCATGGGCCTCATTGATCTGTCAGACACGCACACACACACATTAGCATCAACATGTGAGCTGTCAGCCACAGAGCAAGATGATTAGAAAGACCATCAATTAGAAATTGTGATAATATTAAGCAGGTCAGATGTAACCGTGTGTACCGTAAAAGGCATAACATTTACTCCATCATACTTGAAAGGGGCAGTGGTCACGTGACCTCAGAAAAAAACACCTACGCTTCTAGAAGGCCTTCCAATATCAGCTCTTGATGCGCTAAAATCCATTCTCAAATCATCAAAAGATGGATACTTTTGCTTGCCCAGTCGTGTGTGAGGTAATGTTCTGTTCCAACCATCGCCCATCGGAAACACAGACATGTGTCCTAATGGTCTCATTATTTGACTTTCTTTGTTATTGTTTGAATACCAGTTTCATACATATTGTATACAATTTTGCCCTCTGTTTTTTCTCTTAGCTTGGCTACAATGTAAATCAGCCCACTACCTCGATATACTTCACCGTTTCAAATAATAATTTACTTACGTTAATCATTTACATCTTATCTTTGTATATCTATTCTTAAATGTATTTTTAAAGGTATTTAAAAAAAATGTTATTAACAAACTAGCCGAAAGGAAAAGACAAGAAGAATTAAATGTCATGTATTCTTTATGCTATGAAATACAGTTTAAACCAGCCTGAATTTTCCTTGGTATCGAATCGGGACACAAAATCAGTTGTATCGCACATCACTACAAAACAGGGCACACAATGAAAAAAGATCAATATAATAGCTGGGGATGGACCGCTCCACATTGTTTTCCACCAGAGCTCTGCTTGCTTTAATGTCCAGTCATGCCAAAAGAATAACAAAGCTGTCTACACACAAGCAAACACACACATATTGACACATGATACGTGAATTACCCAATACTGGATTGTATCGGCCCCGAAGATGACTTATGTAATACATCGATAGATCGGTCTGTATGTTCATGACATGACATGACAGGACACTGGCAGGCAATATGACAGAAAAACATGTACACATGTACGGTTCATCACCAGTAAGATAATTGCACTTGAATCACGCACACCACAGGCTGCAGGATGTTAATTCTAGAGCATGTCAATTAGGAGCAAAGCCTGTTAAGCGAAGTAGCAGGAGATGGGGAAGATTAACAAGGAGCGACCTAGTAAAGACGGAGCCAAGCCCAGCGAGGGCATGAAGAAATGCAGCAGGGTAGCAAAAGGACAAGAGAGAGGAAAAAGAGGACAAGTCATATTTCATGATTAGCTGGCTCATCATCATCAATAAACATCACCTCTTATCAACACACCTGGCAAAACCTTACGTCCCTTACAAGGGATGGGTGGGATATGCACTTAGATGCGAGTCTGATTATGTCATTAGCAAATAGTCCTAGCTTGATCTAACAAGATTTCCAAGAGTTTGTGACCATATGTTTCTACAAAAACACCTGGCGGCCTGGTCTGGTCTGGTGTGGTCTGGTCTGGTCTGGCTATGAGTGTGCATTCATGTGTGAGTGTCAGCATGAAGGAATTGGAGCAGATTAAAAGTCAGTGTGCCGCTCTCACGGCGCCCAGTGAGACTCCTGGCCTCTCCTGAGCCACTAACAAAAATGGCCGCTCATCTCAGGACGCTCATCACGACATTTTGGCCCATGGCCGTTACATCATAACTTCAAAACTGAAACACCAAACTTGACTGCAGGACGACTACACATCACAGCATATCATATCAATCACTGCCCTCAAGAAGAGGGGTGTCACACACGTGCCACGGGGTTTTCTCTCCAGTTTCTCCAGCAGGTGCTTAAAGTGATGACCTCCTTCCCTCAAATTGAAATAACACCCTTATAGTCACCTTTTCACTTTTATTATTCATTGTTAACAACACATTACAACGCTTATGCTGCAGGGCAGGCCGCACGGTGGATGAGTGGTTAGCACATTGGCCACACAGGAGATCTGGAAGACCTGGGTTCAAATCTCCGTTGGGCATCTCTGTGTGGAGTTTGCATGCTCTCCCCGTGCGTGCGTGGGTTTTCTCCGGGTACTCCGGTTTCCTCCCACATTCCAAAGACATGCATGTTAGGTTAATTGGTGACTCTAAATTGTCCATCGGTATGAGTGCGACTGGTTGTTTGTCTCTATGTGCCCCGCGATTGACTGGTGACCAGTCCAGGGAGTACCCCGCCTCTCGCCCAAAGTCTGCTGGGATAGGCTCCAGCATCCCCGTGACCCTAATGAGGATAAGCGGTATAGAAAATGAATGAATGAATGAATGCTGCAGGGCCTTGAAATGGCTAGCAAGCTAACCACATTTATTATCAAACTTAAGAAGCCAAAAACTTACCACTTCCACACAGAATAGGAGGATAACTTATTTTTATCATGTTCATCAGTTTTTTATGCAGAATTTAAATCTGCTTTAAGTTTGACAATATTCTTAATATTTACAAAGTTAGTCAAAAGTTTTGACGTTTTGGCGGGGTCATTTTTGGGCCACAGAATCTCATGTCCAAACCCATTTTTTCAGGGTGGCATACTCTTTTTTTCAGCTTAAAGTCAAACTTCAGACTTGATTTGTTCATTCGATCATTCATTCATTCATTCATTTTCTATACCGCTTATCCTCATTAGGGTCGCCGGTATGCTGGAGCCTATCCCGGCTGGATAAAGGCAAATAAGGCGATAATGACAGTGACACACATGAACCATAATGCCAAATATGAACTCATAAGTGACAAGAGAGAACACCAGTAGCACTGATAGTAGAGGTGGATCTTGCCACTATCTCGTCTATCGCTCCAATGACCTAATCAGTATGTTGCATTGGCTGACCATTATTTGTTGCCTGACCATTATTTGTTGTGAAAAAATATATATTTATAAAATGTGTGTGGAAGCCAAATGTCCTCTCCATTGGTTGATATGACATAAATGCCTCTATAAGCTAATGTAGGTTTTGACTATTAATAGAGCTTAGTCTACCACCAAATAGCCATCATTTATTCATTTCTGAAAAAGCAGGAAGGAGCAATGTTACACTGGTATGAACTAGTATTGCAAACAGTATTATTAGTGTGTGAGTGATGTGTTATTTTTGTTGTTGGGTATGGGTGTACACGTGGAGCTAATTGAGTGCCAAAAGACAGACTTCCCCAAGCGAGTGAGTCAGGCTGACCACTGCTCATCTACCGCGTGCTTTTTAGAGCAGCAGCCATGATTAATTCCTCCCCTGTTGCCCCCACGCCCTCACCCTCAACCTCTGCATTTGCACACTCTTGCAGCATCTGATGCAGGAAGCAACATCTGGGGAGAGATTGATTTATCGTACAGTCTAATCAATATAATTAGGCCTGTCACGACAATCAATACATTAACCACATGATAAATACAAAGGAACTAGATCATTTTATTGACATGTGCATGTGTGTTTGTTTTCCTCCTCTTTCTCTCTACCAAACAGGGTGGATGACAAAGAGAGTTCACTCTGTGCATCTGTCTAAACACATCGGCTTGTAGTGGAATGAACATACGGAGTGATCCTCCTGTCAATCATTCACGCTCTTTGTCCCAGTGAGGAGGGACTAGCGAGTGCGCTACTTGCTAGCTGTGTGTGTGGTGTGCTACACGATGAATACTTAAAAACACCACCTGATGCCAATTTGCACATGACAATGAAAGACATAACACAAAACAGTGGAATTTACAAACACCACACTGTGCACCAAAGGCATTTTGCTGCATTTAAAACTTGTACTTCGACCAAACCCAAAGGTAAACTGCGTATTGCACAAACAGCATTGCTAAAAGGCAATCAAGAAAGTGTTTATGCAAACAAGCTGTCAACTTCACAGTATTTCAATTTTTCGTCTTTTATCATTTATGATGTCTGTTTATTTTGCATAAAAAGGACTTGACATTCCAATCACAATGTTTTGAATACTCTTGAGGAATGGAAGTTTATTAGTTTTGATATGGTGTACTCTACACTATTATGCCATATATTACACATCATTACATTCATGGGAAAAATAGTTTCAAAACAATACAATAATATCATTGATGTGTGATACAATGATCATAAAGCTAAAGGTTTAATGGTGACTGTAATAGACTGTCATTAGGATCCAAAGTGGCTGTTCTCCATATACAGAAGATATTGACAGAACAATTGAACATACGGTATCTACTCTTACTATGTCATCTAATACAAACAATCTGCCTTTATGTATGAAATATTAATGCTCACTTAATGCTCAAACAGGCAGGAATGTAAGACTTCTTATTTTATACACAGAAGATGTGTTTTGTCTGCACTTTTTTCTGGCATTTATAGAGGTCACCCCTTTTGTTTCTTGTCATTGATTGAAGTCTCTCACACACATCTACAGTCCTGACATGTACTTGACCTACTTTTTCCGCCTTCTTCCTGCATGCGCTGGCATCCAAAGAGCCTTCAGTTGAATGTTTTCTACATCCACCAAGACTGGGACGGGACAAAACATGGCGTCCCCGTGCTACCTCTGTGTGGAGAGACGCTATAAAGCTGTGGGGTGGACAGCCATGATGAATGCGAGCCCTGCAGGCCACACGGTAAGACACAATGGCCAGCCAACGCACACATTTATGTACTGGGGAAAATATTTCACCACCATTCAACAGTGTGACACGCACAAGGAGCCTCATTGACTATTGAAAAAAAATCAGCTGGGTGCTGGTTATCTAAGAACCCGTTTGGGGGGGAAGTGGGGCCTTTTATAGGCTTTAAAGCATCCACCACATCTTTGAAATCATATGCACCCTCATTTCACACCACTAATCACAAGCACTTTGACCCAGCAGGGTGGAGGAGCACCCCCAGGATATACTTCTATGCTGTGGCTCTGCCCACTCCCTTCCCTGTGACTGGTGCACAGACCGCTAAGCGTTTTGGATTTTCTTTTGCATAATACGTTTTTTAATGCTGTAATAATACATAAAAGCAAACAAATTTTATTAACATTTTTTAAAATTAAAATAAATTCTTAAAAATTCAAAAGAAAAAAATAACTAAAATGAACCACAAACTCATTCAAGAGGCCCAAAATAAGAGTAATAATTTTTGGGGCACTACTTTTTGCATAATACATGTTTTAAATGCTGTAATAATAATAAAATCACATAAATAAATAAATAAATGTATAATAATATTTATTAAATTATTTTTTTTAACTGCATTTTAAAATTATATTTTAATTAAAATAAATTCCTACACAATTAATATTTACAATCAAATTACAAATTCACTCAAGAGGCCCAAAATAATACTAAGTACCATCATCATGTAAACAAACAAACAAAGACGACGGTCACAGCGATGGGGCGGAATGGTGATGGGGGAGTCACGGCAGGGCAGGGGACTGATAAAGAGATGGTAGAAGAGGAAGTGGGGGTGGTTGAGATCCGCAGCGAGACGAGAGCGGCGGTGAGGGAAGAGGGGGGAAAAAAGTAAAACTAGGCCACGTGGAAAAACCCCGGTGCCTCCGAGTCTTGATGCCTCTCGCATCTCTTCTGCCATCATTCCCTCCCGTGGCATGGCGTCTCTTTCTTGGCCCCCATCTTTCATGAGCAATCAACCAGGAAGTGCTCTCCGCACTTTCCCTCTTTCTCTCTTTTGGTGCCCTTGCACTCCAGGAATCTTTCATCTTGCACTGGCAGCAAACAATAAACATCTCTTCAAGATTGGGTGTGGGCGTGAGAGTGTGAGAACCTCACCCAACGGACATCAAAAGTCAGTCAGAAAAAAGTTTGCTGAGGATGCTGCCACTTTCACACTTTCTGTAGTACAATATGCTGTACTGTAGATTTCTATGCTTTATTATCGCAACCTGATGGTGAATGAGATGGGTTTTCTGCCCATTGTCAGAGAGAAAAAGCCCCAATGGAAAGAAAAGTGGATTTTATGGAGAAGTGAAAGGTGAATATGCGCGGAGAGGAGTAGTTATCCAACTATCCTGGGGCAAACAATAAATTCGGTGCCGCAATCGTACAAGCAAAGCAGAATTGATGCTTCTCCCGCGTTACAATGTTGAGCCAAACTGCAACCACAGCCGACATTCTACACACGCATTTACACACTTCAAATGACACTAATACTTTTGTTGGTCATCAGTGGTACTATTATGTGTCATGGTATCTTAAAGACTAATAACACACACACAACCACTAAATGTTATGAATCAGATAACCTCTCTTTGAAGCCACAGATGGGTAAAATACCAACGTACACACAACCAAAACAACACAGCAGGGAGTAGGAGAAACACCCAAGCTAATCAAAACTACACCAAAGCATCCGATAGGATGTAAATACGGTACATTAACTCTGATGCCAATAAGCTACATTAAAAGGCACCATAACCCCTAATAAAGTTACACTTTTTTACCCTTAGGGGCCAAAACTGTCCCACTCATATAAGTGACATAAGTATATCAATATACAGTGAAACCTCAAGATAGGAAATTAATTCGTTCCAGGGGGCCTTTTGTGTGTTGGGATTTTGGCATTATGAGACAAGATTTACATATGAACGGCGTAATTCACTCCAGCTCCCTTGAAAACAGTGGTATAAAGTTTAAATATTGTACCCGCCTAAAATAAATATGTTCATTAAGGACAAAATAATCATTTACATGCGCATGAATGTTAAAAAAAACAATGAAATCATTGAAAAATAATGACACTTTACCTTTCGGGTCGCGCGAGGTGAACTTAATGGTGGAGGAGGCGGCGAATAAAGTTTTGACAGATGGCAGAAATCATACGCAAGTTTACGTACTTTAAATGAATACAGTACTTTACATACTAAACTTAACACTATCATTTTTTTCTCCATTTTTAACAATGGACAGAAGCTGTTCGGTACGCTGACCAGAGGGAAGCCGTGACGTAGCATCACCGGGGATTCTAGGAGGAAGAGGATGATGAGAGATAACCGAGATAACCAATGGGAGGCCAGCTTCTTCTTCTTCTTCTTCTTGGGTTTTATGGCAGTTGGCATACATTACTTTGGTGCATTACCGCCCCAGGGGAGGGCAGCTTGTATGACATTGCAGTACATTTCAAATTCTGGGTGGCACTTTCCATTTTCATATTCGCATTTTGAATATTTTTTCGCTAAATGGGACAGAAATAACTTCAAAGTAAAATTCGTATTATGAATTTTTCCTATAATAAGGTTTTTGTGAGTTGAGGTTCCACTGTATATTATATATATGTTAAAAAATTTAAAGATTTTTATTTTAGACAATTTTCTGTTGTAAAAAAAAATAATTGGATATAATTAGAGTCAATGGGACCAAATCGCTAAGGAGTGTAAGTACATATTCCAGGGTTTCGCCTGGGATGTTCTGAAGCTGCGGTGGTGGGTTGCATGGGACTGCTCTACCAATTTTAATGACTTATTTATTTATTAACTTATTTATTTACCTTTAACAACAAGCAAAACATGCACGAACAACATTGGAAAACTTCATGTAATGTTAAAGATGCTGAGAGCACGCTAAAATGACCTATTTAGTCCAATAGTACTACGTGACTAGTAGTACAAAAGTACTACATTTTCTACTATTTGACATGAATGCTGTACACATTTTGGCCCTCATGGTGCCTCGAGGAACATCACATACATATGATGTGGACTGTTGACCATCAAATATGATAAAAATATAGTACATTCCAGTGATACCCATACATTATTTATTATTGCCTGAAATAAAAGCCACACTCAAACAAGGTTTAAAAACATGACACACACGTGACCATGGCAAAATTATGCAAATTAGACAATGAGGTCACAGCCCAAACCCTAGCTACACAACTGAACACAGATTGCTTTCCTGTGGGAAAGACTGGACATGGTACATGAAATATGGTGTAAATATGGTTCATTAGTGATGTATATATATTTATTTATTTGGTGTATACGCATCTTGTGAGTTATTGTTTTCTTCCATGTTGTTGCTGGCTGTTGTACTTATTCACATGCATTTTGGGCACGATGAGGTTCTTTCAAGTGTTCAGTACACACACACACACTTTTGGAATCTACTGTATATTCATAACGGGCCAGTTGATGCAGTGGTTTTTTTTTTCATGTCAGGTCTTTGATTGTTGGCTTTTCCTGCCAGACTTCCTTTGGTCCTCCGAGGATTTCTACAGACCTAGCAGCTTACATGCATGGGCTTGAGCTTTGAAGAAAAACTACACACCGAGCACCAATCTGCACTTCTACACAGCACAATTTAAAAACAAAAGAGGGGAGGGGTCCTACTGGGGTAAATATGCTTTTCCACTGAGTCAGTATGTGCTTGCCTCACGTCCTACCCGCTGTTTTTGCACAATTGACCCCGCCGCCATGACTGGAGACATCCTGTCATTGTTGCTCGTCAATACAAACACCCGCACACACACACACACACACACACCAACACCCCTTGCCCCCGCCTGTGAATGATTTAAGATGTATCGCATGTCCCTCCTACTGTTTCAGTCAAGTGATTCCAAAAGCGAGAGCGACGCCAAGTTCACATTTCTCAAGACTATTCTTCCCGACAACTGCCATGACACTCTCTCACACACACACACACACACACACACAGGGGTGTATGCCCTCTAGTTCATGTCCAAAGAGCCAAAAGGGCAGGAAGAGGAAGCGCGGCAGCAGGTGCAAGTATAGGATATAACAGCAAAAGAATCGCAAATGAGTAAAAAGTAAAGTAAAACTTGGAAAAATAATAACACGCCCTACCACTGACCTCTGATTCTCTGCGCCATTATGGCAAAATAAAATGTAACAATGTAGCATAGCATGATTGTGGCTGATGTTGCAGATTGGCCCTTGCAAAGGCATACTGTGAGCGAAGACACAATCTATTTAGCTGTAAGTTTAAAGCTCTCATCACACCAAAGCACACTTATTCTTGCAATTTACACCGTGAAAAACAACATTTAAAAGGAGTATTCAACATGCTAGATGTGTGCTCCAATGTTTAAACATGTATTATTTTTCATCATGTCTTCAGTGTTTGGAGGAAACAGAGCAAGTGATGTCAGACCAGGAGAGTCCCACCTCCACTACAACGCACCTTTCGGTGAATGTCTGATGTTTGTGATACATTTCTTTATTTGTATGGCGCACCTGGTGTGTTTTGCTTAAACACTGGAGGAGTCGGAGTAAGCTTGTCCACATTTCTGAAAGACACCATTCGCCTCGTCAGAGGCGTCCGCAAACTTAGTGGGACAAACGTTTCCATGCTGCCATGCAGATGGAAATGGAAAACGAAAAAGCCACAAGATGTTGGAGTCTAGCATATCTTGCAGTCCATCTGTAAGAATCTTGCGATCGCTGCACACTGGTATTTTATTTTCACCACCTTTTTTAACCCCTATTTCATAGTTATTTATCTATCACAGCGATATGGCAAAAATGTTTTATTAGGTGAGTGCTTTCATTTTCTTAACTTTTTTTTCCTGACCTTTTTGGTGTCATAAGAGCTTTTAAGCTACTGCACTAAACTTTGATGAGACGCTATTGTTGCAGCTTGCTAACTTCATCAGTGCGTGCGCGCGAGTGTATCATGGATCATCACGGCTGACCTGCTAATGGCCTCCTGAGGAACATTAAGTCCTTCATCCATTACAATTAACTGATTTTAATCGTGTCCACATGAAATAAAATTAATCAGGCTTTGCATCTGTTTGAGCAGCGGGAATTCTGTGCCAGACTGATACATTTTTTTGACATTCTTGTACTCTTGGCACAAACATCCTGCCAGTCTGACGGCTTCTTGGACAGGAAACTTCATGATGTGAACGTCAGGTAGGTGTCGCCATGGCATCTCCAAAGAAGCTGTACACAAGCTAAATGTCAGACGAGCACACACACGCACACACAAACCTAGACGAGTTTGGTTTCGTTAGCACAATCAATAATTAAAAAGCCCCAACTCTTTTTCTTCAGCATCCCCACACATGTGACCTGAGCCTACTGGCTGTCACCCCCCACCCCAACCCTACACACACACATATTGTCAATGTGAGAGGAGGCATTCATTTTTAAACACCACTGCAGCACAGCGGAAGCGAGAGAGGTCCAAAGTCCCAAATGCTGAATTGTCCTCCAAATGTTTCTGAAGGTCCGACATTTAGTCAGGCATTCACAGCAGCAGCCTTGATATTTACAGCACAAACACAAGGCCACGCATGAGGCCCGCTGGGTGGGGGAAAATTCCCTGACGCGAGCCAGCGGGGGAGACTCCATAAAACCACTTCCTCCGGCGTGTCCAAAAGTACACAAGTCATTAGAGCAAAGGCAACCCCCCAAAGAACCCACAGTAGCAAAGGAAGAAACATAATAAACCCTTCATGTCAGCCTCTCATCTACTTCATCAACTACACGTCCCATGACACTCTGCATCCATCACACAACCTTCTTACTTCACAAAATAATTAAACCACAAAAACCTCATCAAAGATTCTCTTTATGACAGAAGCACTCTGCTGTTTTTAAAGGACCAACTTGATAACTCCTAGTCCAAGATCGTCTATATGACAGCAGCAGTCTTGGAAGTGATTTCGTGACTCCCTCGAATGACATTCACGGCCCATGGTGATCTAGGGACAGTAGCTTAGGTACATAGTGTATGCGTCAAGAGCCATATGCAAATATGCATAATAGTGTTTGCCAACTATTGGAAAAGTGCAGTGAGAAAGAGTATTTGACAGTGCCAATCCTCTTTCCTTCTGATCGCTAATAAAGTGTATAATTACCTTTATATCTTTCCAGCACGTCCTCATAGGCTTGTGCGAACTGCTTCTCCTGGGAATGGTTGGTGGGCAGCAGACCAGGTATGAACCCCGCCATGGCGCTTGCGAGACGGCGTGTAGGACTACCGCAGTGGCCCGGCTGTCTTTCTCCTTCCCCAGCGTCCGATTCCCGGCTGGGTTCGCTACATTGGCCCGGTAAGGCCGATGGGTCGTATCAAAACCCCGCCAAATAGCGGAAAGGGGGAGCTTAAAAGCACAGCGGTCGCCTTCGGGGGTGTGCGATGAAATGGACGATGAGGGTTACATAAATGTTATCTAGCCATCCTCGGCGGGCTGCGCGTGTGCTCGCCGACACACGGACACTCAGCTCGGCGTCCCCCTCCGGGAGCCGCTCCTTAAATACACCGCCGTCCACAGCTGTTTCCTGAGCTCAGATGAGACGCCGCCAAGTGTCCACACAAGAGTGTCCGTTTCCGTCCCAGCCGGAGGTGGGGTTCAGGGCAAATTGTATCCGGACCCGCGCTTCCTCTCCCCGGCTGCGTTCGTCAGCGTGGATCCGAGGAGATCTTCCCGGCGCTTCCCAGCTGCAATGGCCGCACCTACGCCGATCTCCGTTTGAATGGGTGTCTTTCTTTGCCGCTCTGTCCCTCCTCCTCCAGCCTCCCGTGGCTGTCTTCCATCCCTCTCTGTCGGCCACGTCAGGAAGCTACACCGCCGCAGGAATCTCAACCCGGTGGCCAAACGCTAGCTTGCCGGCTAAGGTAGCCGGCGAGCTAACAAGGATTCGAGGGAAACTAGAGCTGGAGCGGCCCCTGTTGGCGGCCACTGGCATTACACCATAA
>QODF01000024.1:5341435-5353985 GCA_024372805.1 Oostethus manadensis
CTGGCTATCTGGAGTACGCACTGCCATCTATCGGCCAACTTCTGTAACTGAAGAAGCCAGATATAAATGTACTGCAAAATACACAAAGAGGGTGATGCGTGCCCCTCCGTGTACGCCAGTTGTCATAAGGGGTACATGGATCAAAATGAAGAACAATTCACGTCTAACACAATTCTCAACGAGTGCACCTGAAAGCCTCACAGCATGAGGCGAAGCAGAAGTGTGAAGTTGTGGGCTGCTGTGTGCATCATGTCAATAAAATGTGTAATAAAATGCTTCTAGTCCGGATGCCTCTTGGACGCCTCCCTGGCGAGGTGTTCCAGGCATGCCCAGCTGGGAGAAGGCCCCGAGGCAGACCTAGGACACGCTGGAAGGATTATGTCCACAGCTGGCCTGGGAATGCCTTGGGGTCCTCCCGGTGGAGCTAGAAGAGGAGACCGGGAGACCGGGAAGTGTGGACTTCATTAAGGGGTATGTCACTGTAAAAAGTTTGGCAACCACTGATATACAGTATACAGTTCATACTATGCACTGTAAAGTACACAGTATATAGTGCATACTGTGCAGTGCTGACTGTCAAATAGGGTGAGATACTTGAAGGCACTCCAGGGGGTACTTAAAAGATCATATAAAAACTGGGGGGGAAATTTTGTAAGTGTATCCTTTGTGCAAAGATATTAACAGTACATAACTTTTATTATATGTTCATTGTAACTGAGAAGAGGATAAGCGGCATAGAAAATGGATGGATGGATGTAACTGGGAAGCACAATGTAAATCAAATGACATTAAATAAAGTTAATACAATTATTCACATTTTCATATATTCTTTATTATATTACCAAAGTAGGGCACTTTGAGTTGATAGTTATTTCATGTGTACAAAGCTTTTTCATAATTAAGTTCATTGCTTCCTTGTTGAGTAATTACTAAATGTTTCAAACAAAATGAGCACTAACTTGTACATTCATGAATAAGTGCTGTGGGTTTTTTTTTCTCTCGTTAGGGGGCGCATGGCTGAAAGATGTATTCCACAGCAGGTATTGTATATGGAAAAACGGTTGCGATCACTGCTATGCAGTGTATAATGTATGGTCCACATACTCTTTCCATTCCATTCCATTTTCTTCCACTTATTCGGGTCGTGGGGGCAGCAGTCTCAGTAGGGAAGTCCAGCTGACAGGTACCGGCAGGCCAAGCGGCACGCGGCTTCGGCGGTGGTCGAGGCAAAAAGCCCAGGTGTGGGAGGAGTTTGGTGAGGCTATGGAGCACGACTTTCGGTCGGCCCCGAAGAGGTTCTGGCAAACCGTCCGACACCTCAGAAAGGGGAAGCGGTCCCCAGTTCACACTGTTTTTAGTGCGGACGGGGGCTTGCTGACCTCGACTGTGGAGATAGTTGGTCGGTGGAAGGAATACTTTGAGGCCCTTTTCAATCCCACTGACATACCTTCCGTAGAGGAAGCAGAGTCTGAGGATACGTACGTGGACAGTTCTATCACCGTGGCTGAGGTAATTGGGGTAGTTAAAACACTCCCCAATGGCAAGGCTCCGGGGGTGGATGAGGTTCACCCTGCATTTCTCAAGGCTCTGGATGTCGGGAGACCGTCTTGGTTGACACGCCTCTACAAGATTGCATGGAAGTCGGGAACAGTACCTCTGGACTGGCAGACCGGGGTGGTAGTCCCCATTTTTAAAAAGAGTGACCGGAGGGTGTGTTCCAACTATAGGGGGATCACACTCCTCAACCTCCCTGGGAAAGTCTACTCCAGGGTGCTGGAGAGAAGGGTACGACCGTTACAGGAGTTGCAACGTGGTTTCCGTCCCGGTCGCGGAACACTGGACCAGCTCTACACCCTTGCAAGGGTACTGGAAGGTATGTGGGAGTTTGCCCAACCGGTCTACATGTGCTTTGTAGACTTCGAAGGCATTCGACCGTGTCCCTCGTGGTGTCCTGTGGGGGGTGCTCCGGGAGTACGGGATCGGTGGCCCGCCACTACGTGCCATTCGGTCCTCGTACAATCGAAGCAGGAGCCTGGTTGGCATTGCCAGCAGTAAGTCGAGCTTGTTTCCGGTGAACGTTGGCCTCCGCCAAGGCTGCCTTTTGTCTTTACTGTTTTATTTGACCTCTGCATCCTGCATGAGGTTATAAGAGTCTGCCCTGTCCTTCTAATTGAAAAGCCATCCGTGGATAATCTCTGCATCATCACGTGGGGGTCAAAACCCATAAAGCATGGCGGCAACCATGCAGGGATTATATTATTAATCCCATAGGGATAAACATAAAGACAACCTTAAACATAATGCACATTGTCTTTGCTATGCACAGAGAATTGTGTGCTACACTATGAAATATATTAAGGATCCGGTGTTAGTCACACAAATACACTCCCTAACTGCTAGTAAACTGCTCAAAATTACACACACACTCATTCAAACTATCCACACATCTATGGAATATAAAACGACTGCCAAAGCAAAGGTTTGGAAGACATCAAATTAATAAACTAAACACCAAACATAAACGCAATACTGTATGTAGAAGAGCTGAATATCTCTCCATAGTGGTGGAAATAGAATTGAAATGGACATTGTCGTCTCGTTCTATTGTGGAGTGTGTGTGCTGTAATGGAGAGGCCAGCTGCACAATGAAGGCGCCAAAAAGGACATGGAGTTCTCCACACATCATCAGCATGCTCTCAGCTGCATAATAAACCACAAAGAAGACTTTCTGATACCGACATATTGGTGCAGTTCACTTTCATAGAACAAAGTTTGTTCTGCCCTCTTTTATGCTAGCTCTCTCCCGCTACCATCGCTTTTGTCCATCCTGCATAACCATGCCTACAAGAGGCGTGTGCAAAGTCACCATGGCAACAAGGGTTGCCTGTCAGCTGCCTGTGGAGAAACGTTGCAGGCGGGACAGAGGACAGCTAAATGGCAGACCAGCCTTTCTTGCAGTGGAATTAGTGCTGTGACTGCTAATGTATTCCAGCCTTCCTAATACATTCCAGCCTTTGTCCTCAAAGGGATTCGGGTCAGCGCAAACACGTCCGAGCGGTCCATGATACGTTTCGTCTAAGAGGGGCGCCACAAAAGCCTTCACGCCTCATCGAGCGCGAGTCACGCCTGGCAGGGACAATCCAGCACGGTACCACTGAGTCATGCTCGGAGGTTCTGGACGACAACCACGACATGATGACTGTTTTAGTTTAAGAACATGTAAACATCTCAACGCTGACCTATGAGGAAAAGTGCACTTTTTTTGGAATGTCCTTATCTTACAAACACACACGTATTTCATTTTTTCTGTGTATTCTAGAGATATAAAAACAGATAAAAAGAAGCAGCTAATGAATCCACGCAATGGAACACACCTACTTTGATGATCAAGCCCCGTAAAAAAGCTCCAACATGGTTTTATGGTTTCCTATCCATTCTGTGAGCATGTAGTGACAGACACATTCATGATAACATGGAATACTTACACTATTTTGGGTGCACTGATTTCACAAGCAACACACAGTGAGGGGAAAAAGTATTTGAACCCCAGCTGATTGTGTAAGTTTGCCCGCTAACAAAGAAATGATCAGCCTATAATTTCAATGGTAGCTTTATTTGAACACTGAGAGACAACAATGACAAAAAAAATCCAGAAAAATGCGTTTCAAAAAGAGTTATAAATTAATTAGCATTTCCGTGAGGGAAATAAGTATTTGATCCCTTTGAAAAACGTGCTTCAGTACTTGGTGGCAAAACCTTTGTTGGCAATCACAGAGGTCAGCCGTTTCTTGTAGTTGGCCACAAAGTTTGCACACATCTTGGGGGGGATTTTGGCCCACTGCTCTTTGCAGATACTCTCCAAGTCATTCATGTTTCGTGGCTGATGTCTGGCAACTCCAACCTTCAGCTCCCTCCACAGATTTTCTATGGGATTAAAGTCTGGAGACTGACTAGGCCACTCCATGACCTTAATATGCTTCTTCTTGAGCCAATCTTTTGTTGCCTTGGCCGTGTGTTTTAAGTCATTGTCATGCTGGAATTCCCAACCACGATCCATTTTCAATGCCCTGACTGAGGGAAGGAGGTTCTCACCCAACACTTGACGGTACATGGCCCCATCCATCCTCCCTTTGATGCGATGCAATTGTCCTGTCCCCTTGGCAGAAAAACACCCCCAAAGCATAATGTTTCCACCTCCATGTTTGACGGTGGGGACGGTGTTTTTGGAGTCGTAGGCAGCATTCCTCCTCCTCCAAACACGGCGAGTTGAATTGATGCCAAAGAGCTAAATTTTGGTCTCATATGACCAAAACACTTTCACCCAGTCTTCCTCTGAATCAGTCAGATGTTTAGTGGCAAACTTCACACGGGTCTGTAGATGGACTTTCTTGAGCAGGGGGACCTTGCGGGCACAGCAGGATTTCAGTCCTTCATGGCGTAGTGTGTCTTTGTGGTGACTATGGTCCCAGCTGCCTTGAGATCATTGACAAGTTCCTCCCGAGTGGTTCTGGGCTGATTCCTCACCGTTCTCATTACCATCTAAACTCCACGAGGTGAGATCTTGCATGGAGCTCCAGACCGAGGGAGATTGGCAGGTAATTTATGTTTTTTCCATTTGCGAATAATTGCAACAACTGTTGTCACCTTCTCACCCAGCTGCTTGGCGATGGTCTTGTAGCCCATTCCAGCCTTGTGTAGGTCCACAATCTTGTCCCTGACATCCTTGAAAAACTCTTTGGTCTTGGCCATGGTGCAGAGTTTGGCGTCTGGATTGATTGATTGCTTCTGTGGACAGGTCTCTTTTATACAGGTAACGAGCTGAGAGGGCTGCCAATGTCAGCTCGTTACCTGTATAAGATCCACCTGGGAGCTAGAGCTGACGGATGGGGGATCAAATACTTTTTTCCTTCATGGAAATGCAAATTAATTTATATCTCTTTTTCAAATGCATTTTTCTGGATTTTTTTAGTCATTGTTGTCTCTCAGTGTTCAAATAAACCTACCATTAAAATTATAGACTGATCATTTCTTTGTTAGTCGGAAAACTTACACTGTAGAAAGTGTAAGTTTTTGGGTCAAAAACCAAAACACAGCAGCAGTGGCGGCAGCTCCAATATGTAGCGTTACCTTTCGCTAGTGGCCCGAGGCATTGTGAGTGAGTGTGTGGTGAAGCTAGTCGCTTGTTAAACGGCTAGGAGATAGCTGGTGTGGTGTGGTGAAAATGAGAAGACTTTTTGGTTGCAGAGGATAAGCTAGGGCCCTGTGATGTCCTTTGCAGACAGAATGGCATAATTGGCCAGTAAAAACACAATGTTCTCTTACATGCAGAAATTGTCATGTGATGTCTTGACCGCCCAATGAAGATGGAACACTAACTCTGCCCTTCCCGAACTAAACACGCTGAAATGTCAGTGAAAGTTGGCAAATCTTGTATCCTCTCTTACTATGCGTTAATGGAAGCTAGCAATGTTAGCTTAGTTTAGCAGAGCATGCTAGTGCAGCTGTATGAGTGTGTTTACACTGTGTTTGTGTTTTACCACTTTAGAGTAAGCCAGTGTGTTGTCATGCCCACTGATGTCATGCGAGTTCTAAGTAAAAAAAAGACAAGAGGCACACGCACAACACACTTCTGGGCTTCAAAATAAGAGCACTGTTTGCCACATCTTGTCTAAGTGTGTGGGTGTGGTCATAATAAATATCTTCCATTGACAACTAAAGCACGGGCATTACAGTTTGTTGAAGAATTTGTAGCAACATGTGCAGAGGATGACTTCCCATTGGCAAAACTAGCCGGGCCAAAAATGTCCAAATTGCATCGATAAATGTAAGGATATGTGCTTTTCATTCACAGGCGTTATATTAAGTAACCCAAAAAGCACACACTCTATGCTGATGAAAAGGTAAAAAACACAATTTGTAAAAAATAAAATGGATTTCAGGCCGCACGGTGGCTGAGTGGTTAGCACATTGGCCACACAGTCAGGAGATCTGGAAGACCTGGGTTCAAATCTCCGTTGGGCATCTCTGTGTGGAGTTTGCATGTTCTCCCCGTGCGTGTGTGGGTTTTCTCCGGGTACTCCGGTTTCCTCCCACATTCCAAAAACATGCATGTTAGGTTAATTGGCGATTCTAAATTGTCCATCGGTATGAATGTGAGTGTGAATGTTTGTTTGTCTATATGTGCCCTGCGATTGGCTGGCGACCAGTCCAGGGAGTACCCCGCCTCTTGCCCAAAGTCTGCTGGGATAGGCTCCAGCATCCCCGTGACCCTAATGAGGATAAGCGGTACAGAAAATGAATGAAATGAATGATAAAATGGATTTCCTAGGGCCACAGAGTAAGCCAGCACTGCTGCCAAATGGTCGACTAATGCAAAGAAACTCTTACTTCTTATTTTAGCATATATTGACCTGGTTTGAGCATTACTTATGTACTAAATGTAAATCCCCCCCATGCTGTGCTTGTAATGTGTCCTAATATTTCACGCATGAGAGGACGTGATGCTGTTCTATCAACGTGTTCTGTCACCACCACAACACCCCTTCACATCATCATCATCATCTCATATGACAAGCAGGGGGAGCAAGAACACTGACCTCCCCAGAGGACTGACCAACCCACATTTTTCCTCCATCCTCTCACAGGCCATCATCACCACACATCATGTACTACTACATATTACATACTGCAATGGGAGACCAATTGTACCAAGTGCACTACTAACATCACCACCACACATCATGTACTACTACGTTGTACTACTACATGGTAGAATTGGAGTCTAACGTATGAAACGATGTGAGTTGATCATTTAACATGCAATCAGTGACCGGCAGGCGTTCTTTACCTGCAACCCGGACCACGGCCCTCTCCGCGGGGTCCAGCACCGAGTCCTGGCTCCGCCTCTTGCGCCTCTCGTGCTTGGACAGGTTCCACGGTAAAGTGTCCCCGGGTGGGCCCACGGGCACCGAAGGGCAGGGCGAAAGGGAGCCCCCCGAGCGCTCGCTGCGAAAGGACGGCTCGCTGACGCACGAGCGCTCGCTGATGGTGTCATCGTCCGACGACTCCATGGGAAGTCTGGCCTGCAAGGAAGGGGGAAAGGAGGAGGGGCAGGAAAGGAGGTCATGAGAGAGAGAAATTGACTTAAATTGAGTGAAATCACACACAAGTCATAAACAGTACACACATTTGCACTACAGTACATTGCTAGGTGGACTTCATAGGGCTCCACCATAATTGCCCCACCAGCCAATGAAAAATAAAGTCTACACTGTCTGATTGAGGGAAGTATTGCTAAAACAACACTATAGAGATCACCAGACTTGTTTTGTGGCAATAAAATACAGTTTGGAAAGAGAGGGAAACAGCGCCATCTACTGACAGGGAAACACGAAAAGAAAGGACAGGTAGAGGCGGCAGAAACAGACAGACACACACCCGCAAGTCAATAACTACCAACAAAGATTATTATGAGACAAGTTTTGATACATAAATTGATTTTGCCATTGAATCAGTACTCCGTATTACGTAGGCCCGTCACAAGATCTCAAGATGAAAAAGCAAATAAAAAAGTTCTGCAGAAAAGTCTCGGGTGGGCACTCTTTGATGGCAATAAACAAATGAATGAACCACACAATAAATGAAAATGAAGTGGGTAATCAATATATTGCCACGTGTGTCTGTGGGAGTTCACTCTGTGCATTGATTTCGGCACTTTGACACGTTGGTTCCATGGAACAACAGTAGGCGCGGAGTGAGCCCTTTTGTCAGTCATACGGCCTCTTCGTCTCTGTGGGTGGAGGAAGAGTTGCTAGCATCCACACAGAGTGCAGAGGAGTGTAACATAGTTTTTCAATCATACACGTTGTGATATATTTGTTTATTTTTTCATTTCTTAAAAGTAACGTTAAAATCTCGAAGACCCAATCTGGCGACACCCTTAGTATTAAGTATAAAATACCAATTGGGCATGTAAAAAACAGAACCATCTGCTGGAGGTGCGAGGCCACTGCCTGGCGAAGATGCCAGCTGGTTAACGCAAAAGAAGAGAATTGTTTGGGATTGATTGGCGACCCTAATCAGGGTAAGCGGTGTCGATATATTGTTTCCAATTTGTAGAAGCAGCCTCTGTTGCCTCAAACACTTCACAAAGGACAGACAAATTAGGGCAAAACCGAACATTTGACATGCAACGGATTCCTTTTTAAAACCCTCAGTGCCTTCTGCTGGATCCTACACAAAGCCGTCTTTGAAAGTCAACATGCCACACACGTTTGTTCTTCATGGGTTCAAGGAGGAGGCATCACGCGTACCTAAGACTGGAAAGTGGAGCTGTGACATTGATCACTCAGGAGAACTCTGAAGGAGCAACTTCCTTAAAGTCCTTCTATTATTTGCTTTTGAAACAAAATACACCCTGCATTTCCATTCACACCCAAACGACGCAAACTTTCGATTTTTTACCAGGACATCACGTGATCGTGAGACGGGAAAAGAAGGTCCTCGTCTTTCACGGTCTTCCTTTCCATCCAGTATTGCTCAGTAAACACTCACATGGACACAAAATACCAAAAAAGAAGTGCACTTGTCTTTCAAGCTAGTTGTAGTATTCTGCTTACCTAGTACCGTCAGTGTACACTACTACTACTACTACCACAGTACTACCTGTATTGCCTTGTATTATCTTTACTAAGTTTTGGATGTGTCTCTTCTATCATGTGTGCACTGAGCCGCCCATCCAGACAACAATCAATAAAAAACAATCAATGGCTATTAATTGGCAGTGAAAGAGCATCCCAGCTGATCAATGAAAGACATCCTTAAAAGCCTTTTACTCTGAAACTGACACCATCTGTCTCCTTTAAGCAACCTCAGGTTTTTTTGTCGTGTATTTAACGATGCTACTCCGGGGTTTCTCTTTATTTGTGGTGGCCCGCCACAGATGCACTGGTACCACCACAGAAAGACTTGGCAATACTTTTCGTTTCCCTCCTTCACAAATACAGTAGCCTGTCATTACATGGTAATAACTCTCCGAAGTCAGAAGCTTAGCTTGTTCACCAACAAAATAACACAGTACAAACCAACAATAAAGTACCATTCCATGACAAAGCAAAACAACAATCACATCACTTTTAATTGATATTTACAGAGTGCCCGCAAGGCATGCTGGGTACTCCAGCGGCAACTCCCCATTGACGCTACAATATAGTGAGATGAGAGATGTACCATGACTCTAATTTTGGATCAACATTTGCAATAAAGGTGACTGATGTGACGCATTGATTAGCACTTTCTTGAATTGCCATTGGCGGCTGGCAAGTAGGGAAGCTAACAAGCGAATAGCTCACCGAGTGTTGTGGTTGCGCACCGAGTAGTGATGTGTGTGTATTGAACGAGTCATTAACTCACGAGTGTTTCACTAAATCGGGATTCACGGGTACACATCTGTGTTAACTCATTTACTTACTAGTTAAACTTAAGAAGAAAATCAGGCAACATGCCGGGGTGTGTTCATGTGCATGTGATGGGTAATTCCAGTGCATTGAGTACCCGATTCACGCAGGTTTCTGTGCATATGCTCTGTGATGAATGATTCGAGTCAATCAAATAGCCGACTCACAACTTGTCCAACTTTATGCACATGCACTGTGTGACGAGTAAATCGCGTGAATCCAGTACCCAATTCAAAAGCATGAATGACTCATAAGAACCCCGGGTCAGCAAAAGGAATCGAGTTTCCCATCACGATCACTCGGTTGACGATCGGCGAACCAGCGCCCCTAGTGTTTCAGCAGAGAACTGCACATCACGCGCTCATCTGTAAAAGTAATCAAAGTTCCCCTAGCTTGCACTTAAGTTTAAAAAAATAACTTACAGCTTTATTGGAGTTGCATTAAAGTCCATAGGTTAAAGTCCCAAGCTCAAACATATCAAGGTCCATACAGTTCCAAATGAAAAGGCCACTAAACAACGTACCTTTAGCATTTAGCACCGTCTATTGACCAGTCAGAGTAGCGAACATCCAAGACAGACGTGATACACGTTTGCACGGCTGGCAAAGTATCAAGATAGTGAGCAAAGAGTCATGCTAGCCTCCTCTGCTAGCCATAAACCTGCTAGCACGTGCTAATGTGTTCCATCGCTTGCTTCCAATGACACATAACAAAGAGACTAAGCATGAAGGCTTTGCGTGTCTCGTTTGAGAGCAACGTAAACCAAATCCTTATCCAAACATTACTTCCTGAAAGTCTGTCGCTATAGCAACGCTGCCAGCTAGGACCGCCCCCCCCCAGTCTGACTGCCTCGTGCTCCGAGGTTCTGGTGGTCCTGCAGTGTTTTTCACTCTCTGACTTCTGGTTCTGGACTCTAGTCGGTGTAAAAATAGNTTTTTCACTCTCTGACTTCTGGTTCTGGACTCTAGTCGGTGTAAAAATAGACCCGGCGGGACACTTGGCAACCCAAACATGTTATTAAAGTTCTACCGGGTCCAAGAGAACGGACCGGACCGCAGTGACATTGCTTCCTGATTTAACACTCGCCTCGTTCCTCAGCAGCCAAGCTAAGGGAAAGTGGAGCCCCTTTGAGCCCCTCGATTTGAAGACATGAGAACATAGACATGTTCATGTACATGCATGTCTTTTTCTTTCCTCTGCGCTCCAAAAATAGAAAAACTTGATAGAACGCACCTAATCTGCCTATAAATCCTTCTGGGGAAAAAACTCAGTCCACATCATGTGACCTGCATATTAACCAAGCTAAAGTGACACTGTTATCATTATTATTGTTGTTAACATTGTTACACCCAAGAACTACGTTATTGATGTAGTGACACCTCGCCACCCCACCCCAGTTAGCTACTAGCTTTTTAGCTAGCAACACACCTTAGGTCACTAGCGAAAGGTAACGCTACATATTGGAGCTGCTATGTTTTTGTTTTTGACACTCGGTGTAGTGTTCCTTTCTTGGTGTTGCTATGTGAAATCAATGCACCCGGGAAGAAAGAAATGAGCAAAATAGTGTACGTATTCCTTGTGCCTTTTACTACTACATGCTCACAGCACGGATAGAAAACCAGAAAACCTTGTTGGAGCTTTTTGGATGTGTTTTCATAGCAGCTTTTCTGGGTGTGTCCCATTACGTGTATTAACAAGCTGCCTCTTTTGACCTGTTTTTATATCTTTGACACGCACAGAAAAGAGAAAGACGCGTGTATTCCGGTCTCACATAAGGACCGAGGATGATGGGCAAAAATGTAAAAATGCACTTCCCCTTTAACGCTAATGCTGAGTCACTGTGTGCTTCGACACCAGTGCTGTACATCCAGCAGATGGCGCCACAGTGAAAACAGACCGTTCAAACATGACTCAATGGCAAATCTGTTCCTAGAATTTCGATGTTGCAATACTTTCCGAACCACGAGTGTGCATGTTGTATTCATGTTCTGCCGCCTTTCCCTGTCCTTTATTTGCTTTGTGAGCTGGCTGCCTAGAAACAGGCACCCACTCAAACATGGCGGTGCGGCGTCTGCGCCTGCTAGCTAATATTTGAGGACAGAATGGAGTCTCGCAGACAACATAAGCTGAGGCTGCTCTGTCTTGATGTGGAGTGCATACAGCGTGGACGCCAAGCATCCGACTAAGTGGGAGGGACGATTCACGCTGTTGCTCTCTTTCATCAAGTCATTCGGTGTTGGACTACCGATAGACAAAAGAAAGCCGCAATCATCAGGAATACCACACCTTTCACTATTAAGCCTGCTTCACTTCTTTTTACACTTGAATGACAACGTATGAAAAATGAGACGCACGAGTGCCGCATTGCAAAACTGTCACGTCACGTACGCTGTACATTTCCACGGTAACAGAGCTTCACTTGTTTTTACGCTCACCACCAACACGGGTGGTACATGTAACACCGCTTTCAAGATGGCAGGCAGGAAGGGAGTTCACTCTGTGCATTGCTTCCAGCGCCTCGGCACGTTCGGTTCCTAGAACAAGGGCATGGAAGGCCTCTTTGTCTCTGTGGTTGCAGGCGGGGCCGCTAGCATACACACACCGTGCGCAACAGTGTAAGGTAGTGCAAATGAAATGATGAGTAGCACGTTGGCCTCACAGCAGTCAGGAGGTTCAGGGTTCGAATCTGGGGATCTCTGTGTGGTGTTTGCATGTTCTCCCCATCAGTGTGAATGTTTGTTTGTCTATATGTGCCCTGCGATTGGCTGGCGACCAGTCCAGGGTGTACCCCGCCCCCCGGCCAAAGCCAGCTGGGATAGGCTCCAGCATCCCCGCCACCCTAATGAGGATAAGCGGTATAGAAAATGAATGAACGTCTCTTTTTTACATTTCTATGCACTTTTCGTCAAAGTAATGTTAAAATCTCATCTTGTCTGGTTCTGATGTGTCGGTTCTGCGGTGGGGAATGATGGTGGGGGTGGAGGTGAAGGCTCGCTGGAGGTCCATAAGGCTCATGTGTGACCATCTGCTGCAAAGCTGCAGGAGATGAGCATCAAGCTCCTCTCCACGCACGAACAGGAGCCTGGTGGAAGTGA
>QODF01000228.1:0-56288 GCA_024372805.1 Oostethus manadensis
CCTGTCGAGTCGCAGTATCGCAGGCGGTTTCATCGACAAAAACAGACCCTCTTTTGATCGCCAGTCATCCGAGACACACACACACACACACAAACCCATTGGATCTTTTAGCAAGTGCTGTCCGTACAAGGGATATAAAGTCTTCTTAAGTGATAATTAGGATTCCTGCTTGTGTCCTTTTCTTGCATCCATGCATGTCTTTCACTTTACCTTCAATATCTTTAATTTCTCTTTTCTGGATCCCCTTCTTCCATCTGTGAACCCGTCTGCACCCTCTTGAACCAAACCCCCTTCAGGACTGTATACAATTTCCGCTCACCAAAGGCCCCAAGTATGGGGAAAGGTGTGTGGTTGACAGTATTTATTCAAGCTAATATCACATAATAGCAGTTTTTTTTTATTATCGGAACTATAATTGCCAAGCATCCAATGGGAGTGGATATACGGTGTGACGGGTGTTTTACAGAGGCAATTTTATCCTAATGTATCCCCTGGTGGCAATGATTTTATGGGTGTCACACCAACAAAATACAGTGGAGCCGCGCACATTCGCGTTCCAGCACTGACAGCCTCGCAAATTTGCAGATTTTTGCCTCACAGAAGAAAATGCATCTCATTCACGTTGATAACAATATATAAATACGAGAAAATATGGGTAAGATGTACAGCATAGTGTTAAAAAACACACAGTTTTTCTGCATGCTTCACTGATGTTTTGTCAAGCATTGAAATGGTCACTGAACACACCATAGTTGTGAGCTGTGACTGCCTACACCGTAACTCCGATTCCATCTGTTCATCAGGGGTGCCCAAAGTGCAACCAGGGGGCCCTTTGCAGCCCGTGGCAGCTTTTTTTTTTGGACTGCGGCACATTTATATTGTATGTTTTGTTCCGCTCTATTTTGTGGTTGAACACGGTCTATTATCAGTAAAAAATATATATTATTTACATATTTATGTATTTATGGCCTAAATGAATGTCAGCTGACTAGAGTTGACTGTTGGCTGAGCACAGGTTAGCTGTGTGGAGAGTGGCTGACAGCAGCTCCTGTGTACTGTTCACTGCATATGTTCTCTGCTTGTTAATAAAGCGATTGAAGTGCATCGCAAAACTCTCCTTATCCATGAACAGCAGCAGTAGAGTGGTATTCTACACTGGTCTTTAGGTGTCAGTAATGTTACATTGATGAGAACTGTCAATGCTAGCGCGAGAGTCTATCTTACCGTATTTATGTCTAAAATGGCTTATTTTCTATTAATATGTATACTACATTGGATGCCTGCATCTCTACAGGCTGTAATAATGGTTAAAAAAACACATTTAGGTGGTCATAATCAGAATTTCTATCCTCCAACTAAGAAAATATTCAATTTATTACGATTGAATCCTACTGAAATTCGGGGTTGGAACCAGTTGTGGAAAAATGGCATGACTCACCCCACTCCAAAATGACTTGCAGAAGTAGTTCCACTAATCAAAACGACGGACTTGTGCGCATGCCTTAATACAGGTAGGTGTGCCTTTAGTGCACCATTACTGCGTTACATTTTTGCCCAGTGATCCCAGTGATGCGTTCTTGTCTGGATGGCAGTCGGTGTTTTCAGCTACGGAGGATATATTGCATTTATAAATATCAATAGTCAATCTAAATGAGCATGAATGTGCATAAACATGTGTGGGTTTATTTCTACAAGAGATGCTTCCATAAAGTTATTTTCCCCCCCCAGCACTCAGATATGAGTGGATAAAAGTTCATAGTTATGCTCCAGCACACGTCAGGGTTCTGTTTCATTGTGAAGCAAGTCGCTGAGTGGCACTGGTCCTTGAATTTAACTTATATTCCCTTTCACCGAAAATCCAATCATGTCCTTTGAAGGGCTCCTAACACTCGTGGAGCCTCTCTAGGTCAGGCCATCTTGGCCTGGGGAGGCCGGGAAAGTGAGGCGCTGAGCTGGGGTCAAGGCACCCAGCATCCAGCAGGCTTAACAATCCCAAACTAAACCGGTGCCCCTTCTGTTTCATTAGCTGCACCCCAATCCGCCCATTATCTAGCCCCTACCCCCATCCCGCTCATTCAGATGAGAATCAAGGAGAGGCTTTTTGCCTGAAAATGGGGGGTGGGCCCAGCTTTGGACTCTTTGTGTATTTGCTGTCTATCTTCTCGTTCAGGTATGAGTCCGGTGATGTAACTCTTGTTTGTCTTCCTCTAAAATTGCAGCAGACCTAATGCCCCCACTCTAATTGCTCAGTGTCAATATTGCTGCATCTGGTTTCCCATAGCGCTCATATTATATGCACAAAGAGGGATGGCTCATCAAAACTCAGTACACGGGAGAATAGCAAATTGGCAGCGGTAATATCATGTTGCAGGGTGTTGTTGTCACTCTGATAAGTGTTTGATCACATTTTAAAAGCCGCACGCTCCTTTTTTTAATACATAGAATATATATATATTTAATTATATATAAAACAACATGTTCGTTCATTCATTTTCTACACCGCTTGTCCTCATTAGGGTTGCGGCTATGCTGGAGTCTATACCAGCTGGCTTTGGGCGAGTGGCGGGGTACACCCTGGACTGGTCGCCAGTCAATCGCAGGGTAAAATAACATGTATATAACATCAATATTTAATATTGTAATTGAATTAATTAATTAAAATATATTTTGTTAAGTTTAAATCATTATTTGGCTATGGTATATGAATTATAAGTTAAACTGAGCTTTTTTGCATACTGTATGTACATATACAGTATATGTGGACTTTCCTGTAGATCAATGCTATATGTCACATAATGCATAAGGATGTCCGATACTGTTTTTTTAATGATATCTGATATGGCGATTTCTGAGTCTGATATCAACCGATCCGCCGACACCGATATGTGTAACATCACAAATCTCCTGCCGTATCTGTGGTGAAGCCAATGGATACACCGTCGGCAATTAGCTTCTCGGCGTGGCTGTAAACAACATTGTAAAACTTCTCAGAAATACTTGCAATTAGACATGGCAAAGCGTGGCTCGCCAATATTGTTTCCACCCCCACAGATGAATAAACGACGGATAACATTCCAATCAGTCCACAAAATGTATTTCGTATTCTGCTATTAACAATGTATTGAAAGATCAACTTCAATTACCAACCTAGATTACAGGCATGGTATTGAATGGAGGGTCCCAATAAAAATTATTGATTTATCTTTAATCACAAAGTAAGTATTGTATACAAAGTGATGCTACAAGACTATTGCAAACAAGTAGATATTGTATATTATTTGTAAGTAATGCTGAAGGGATATTGCTCCAGTACATAAGGCTCCCATTAAAATAAAAATGTAAACATGAAAAAAAAAATTGTATATACATCCATAATGATGGTAAAGATCCAAAACGGCCCAACAGTCATACAGGCAGAACCACAAGTAGAATTAATTATAGTGTATTAAAAGTCAATGGAATAATAATTAAATGTTGCAACAATTACTTTGTGTCTTAATACCATGATAGTATATTTACATTTTATTTATATTTGCACATACTGTTGGAATAAACAATGAAATGCACACATTTCTCTGTCAGCATACAATAAAAATCCCATCAAATTCACGGCAGGTGTAAAATAAAAACTCCTAATGTGTTTATTACAAGCGTAGCAATAAAGCCCACCAATCAGCCCAGCGCCTGACACCGAACATTGAGTTACCGCCCAATATAGTGACTTATAATAGGCAGCCAATCAATAGTGGGACTCCAACTTTATTACCATCTCCAGTTAGACTTGGACCGATCAATATTGGCTCTGACATGATGACATTCTAACCAGCAGCTACAGCGAAATTGGCTTTGGTCGGCCCAGTAGGCCCAGTATATACGGTATCAATAATCCGTCTACATGGGGAAGCAGGAAGCTCGTTCAAAGTGCGCAAAATCAAGTGGGAAAAAAAATACAGGTTTATATTTGGCTTTTGTTGCATTTGCATAGCAAAAGAAGACGTAATCTAAACTACCATATTTATTCCCAGAATGTCAGAACATTCGCCAATAAATCCATCTTGGCCTGAGGAGACAAAGAAAGAGTAGTAAGCTTTTCTGTCCAAAAAGCAAGAACACCGAAAGTTTCCCTGGCTAATCTGCGATGGGAAGTTTTACTCTCATCCACGAGAAGCAATGCATGCTGGAACGTTTTGCGAGATTAAGACGACCGTCCCCTTGCAGATTAAATTTGTATAATCTTTAAACCAAACAAGACTGAGGGATTAGAGGATTTACAACGGCGTTCTGATTCAACCTTGAAAGAAGTGTTTAATGGCGTCTTTGTTCTGTAGTATACTACCGCTACAACAACCAGTTTGGATCCGATACTGTTACAGCCCTGGTATCCAATGACATGTGGTCTGGTGAGGCAGACAGGTAGAGCCTTACCTGTCCAGACATAAGTGTAATTTCTCAAAGTGGGATTCAATATTAATAAATGGAATATTATCATAGTTGAAGAATAGAAAACCAGTTCATGACATTCTAAACACGGTTTTTACCATTAATAGAGCCCCATAGACATAGAATAGCATCCCTACAAACACCTTTATACTTGTATTACCCAATATAGTGGACACAGTAATAGAAAACAAGCCATGTAAGACATAAATATGATGAGATAGACCCACACGTTAGCATTGACAGCTCCTGCGATGGCTGTAGTCTCATCAGTGTAACGATACAGACTCCTAGGGACCGATGCAGAATACCACTGTACTGGTTTACTGTCAAGGAGAATGAACTTCAATTACTTCATTAACAAACAGAGAACACATGCAGTTAACATTGACACAGGAGCTGCTGTCGGCCAGTGTCTACACTGCTAACCTCCTGCTAACGCTCAGCAAACAGTCAACTCTAGCCGGCTAATAATAAATAATAATAAATAATAATACATAAATGGGAATAAGAAGTATTTGAAAACAAAAGTGAATTATTATATTATTTTTCTTGTTCTCTTCTTCATGAGCCTGTGTTAACATGAAACAAACTCAAAGGAGTCATCTCCCTTCTTCATATCTTCAAATCAATAAAATCAATATTTGAATTGGATATTCGCTCACCTCACATCTGTAGTGTTGATCAATTAGGTGTGTAAAATATGGCAATCATTACATTTCACATACCCTGCTTGTAATGTAACAATTCATACCTTGATTGTATGAAGAATTAAAATTGTATACATTATTATTAATATTATTATATACGGTACATTTGCATTGCTGGAGCCTATCCCAGCTGGCTTTGGGCGAGAGGCGGGGTACACCCTGGACTGGTCGCCAGCCAATCGCAGGGCACATATAGACAAAAACAAACATTCATACTCACATTCATACCTTTGGACAATTTAGAGTCACCAATTAACCTAACATGCATGTTTTTGGAATGTGGGAGGAAAGCGGAGTACCCGGAGAAAACCCACACACACACGGGGAGAACATGCAAACTCCACACAGAGAAGCCCAACGGAGATTTGAACCAGTTCTTCCAGATCTCCACATACCATCAAGGTACCGGTGATGTCATATAGGAAAAGTATGATTATGATCATTAAATTTAGTGCAACACATGATAAATAAATGAATGTACACTGCAAAATGTACAGCATCAACGTTTAAATTTTAATTTTTTCTATGGTAAACTTCTTTTACATTTCAATTACACCTAAAATGCAACAGATGCATAAAATAAGTCATCATAATACGATGAGTATTACGTTTATGTAGTTTAATATTGCACAATAACGGTGACACCTTAACCCTGGATCAGATGCATAATGTTTACATTAATTACATGGCAAAATTTGGTTCTACATATTAATATAAAATCGGGCGCCAACAAGCAACACTTTTGTTTGACCTTAGATGTTGTACTTTGTGAAATGGTTTTTAAGTGCCATCATGCAAATTGGATTGGAAATGACCCACATCAGGAACTTATTGTTTGGTAATAGGGTACTGTGATTGATTGGATCATTAGATCAAAGATCATTACATCTCTAATAAAGCTCTTTTGTCAGCTTCATGGAATATTTATCCGTAGCTTTCCAAATTACTACATTAAATTGACAAATGAAAAAATACGTTTGACCTTGACAATTCCAAGGCCCTTATTTATATGTGATGTGTGATAAATCCAACATGTATCAATGCTACTACAATCTGAACATTCGGGTCGCGTATATTCGACCTATTAAAGACTTTATTGATCACACCTACCGCCATATCTCCTCATAATAAGTAGGTAATAATGCTCAACCAAATATCTTAACATAGAAAAAGATCCCCAATGAAATGAATAAAGAACATTTCTCACCTAATTCAAATGATCCTAAAGTCACAATATGTAGTGGCTTTTTAAGGACAGTCGAGCTCACAATTTTCCTTATTCCAAAATTTCATAATTTGCACTTTATTCCAATTTTATCCATGGAAAGGATTATTACTACAAATATCCAATTGATTCAAACCATTCCAAAGTCAAAATGTTCAGCTCTTTCGGAACATGCAACCTGTTCACTTTGACAATAAAAAAAAATCAAAATTGTTCCCAAAATTTGACGTCATTTGGGCCAAAAATCCCCCAATGAAATGACTGACAATTTTTTTGTAATTCCACATTTCTCAACCAGTTCAATTCCTTCTGGCTTCAAAACATTCATTTTGTTTTGAATGTTGGGGCTGGAATAGGCTCCAGCCTACCCCGTGACCCTAATCAGGATAAGCAGCATAGAAAATGGATGGATGGGTTAAAAAATGTTTACTTTTTTTTTTTATTTCTAAGAAATAACATCTTTTTCTTTAATATTTGAGCTCAACATAATATTCATGTTTCTTTCCATTTCTGCTGTTTGGTTTTTCTTGCTAGATTACAACTTTTTTGCAAAACGGTTGTAATCTAACAACAGTTACCGATCAAATGAATTCCAACATCAAAACGTTCAGCTCAGTCAAGACCTTTACCGCAACAACTCCCAAAATTTCCAATTGTTCATCAACATTTTGGTACTACTTCGGCTCATTCAGGGCGTTCCGGGAATTCCCCCTCTGCATCCGCTCTTCAGCATTCCCAGGTAATTTACATAATTTCTTAATTAAATTGCATTCTCTATCTGGAGCAATAAAACCTGCCATCGACCAATAATTTAAAGTAAGAGCCGGCCCCTCTGGTGTTGTACGTGAATGATTTAGGAATCGTTAGCATGGCCTCTACATAACCTCCATAAGTCAGGTTAGTGTCAATAACCTGGGCTTTAAAAATTGATAAGGGTGATCACCTCTCTCATGGAAAGACCATTTCGGAGCTGCAGACGTCCCTGTGAGGCAATTCTCATATATAAGTCATGACGCACATTTAGGATGCATCACTTTCAATATCGCTCCAGGGCAATGGTTTTTGCCATGTTTGGGCCCTACCAACATATCGCTCATCGGAGGAGTAGGGCTGATGATTGAGAGAAACGATTAGGCGCAAATCCTTCAAAGAAATGACTGCAGAAAGTGTCCGACGTAAATCCTACGACATGTGATTCCTGCGTGGGCTCACCATCATCCTGTGATGAAACCGGCGGTTCTCTGTGACAACATTTACCAAAGAGTACTCTGAAGCCATCTTCCCTGTGTGACACACGCCATTGAACTGTATTTATTCATGTGAACATCAGACACGCATTCCTGTCCGGAGGCCCCGGAGACAAAGGATGTTGAACTCCCCAGAGGACGGCGACCTGGAGGACAGCCTCCCGCTTCCCAGCTGGACTTGAGGTCCAGACACACACCCTCACAAGGGAACACACACATTTCGTCGTCCCGATCACAGCATCAGACATGCTTTCCATTGCAAAGGCTACTCACTCTACTCAATGACTAATTTATTGGCCCTACCAGTGACAATCTTGTACTAGGTTGGGTAAATGTTTATGTTTAAAGTCTCATGATGTTTAGTTGACAATTCCAAAAGGTAACCTTTTTTTTCAACATGATTTTATTGCACAAATAAGCAATGATTTGGGCTCACCAAAAGTTCCTAACAATTTGAGCAATCTCACCAATGAATGTGTTGCTGCCATCTGGAGGAGTTACTGAAAAATGCACGCATGAGAAACAAGCCAATACAGCCCAATGGTGGGTTAATATTGAGGATAGCAATTGAAATGAAATACTATGCAGGCAACAGTATTATTATTATTCCCTATATTTTGTTTTCTGATTGTACTTTTCGAGAGCAAATGGGACGTAAACGACACTCAAATCATTTGTGATACGACTCAAATGTAAAATGTCCCAAATTAGGTGTCCTTTTAACACATATTATAGATTAATTTGGACTAGATTAAATAACTGGTGACAACAAAATGTGTTAATACATTGCAGACTCCAAAACGTGCATCTTGTATTATTAATCTGTGGACATTACTATTGTGGAAAAATACAGTAGTGTATCCATAAATTACTTATTAATTATTAATATAATAATAATAATATGATATAACTATAATAAAATAGAATGCAATGCAATATAATTAGGGCTATAAAATGATATTTTTGTAGTATTATCATATATTATAATTTATACATTATAATATTTAGTATGATAAAATATAATATTATACTAAATATTATGCCTGTCAAATTATTAAAATATTTTATCAGATTAATCACAGTTTTAACATTATTTAGGATTAGTCCCCATTACGTTTACTGTACTGAACAGAAAGATAAATGAATATTTAAATCAAGATCCTCCCAACACTAGTTTCTTAAATAACATTTGGAATCACACTTTAACCGCATACTTGGCGATGGAATTGCACTCCGGTCAATGTGTTCAGGTCAAAATAAAGTTTTAAAAGACCGTCAGACTTTGTGTGGGCACAGTACAATGCGTGCTATCATGACAGAGAGGTGTGGCTTGCCATGATGCTTTAGATTACGCTAAAAAAAACTAACGTAATTAAGAAAATAAATCACCTACCGCCATTAACGCACCATTTGTGGCAGCCCTAAATATAATATAATATACTACAATCTACAATGGGCTGGCAACCACTCCAGGGTGTACCCCGCCTCTCGCCTAAAGTCCCACCCTAGTGATGATATTAAATAATATTAGTGTAATATGTCAATAAATGTAAGTTGAGGGTATCCTCTCTTACTGATAACCATATGCAGATAAAATCTCGTCTCTTCAACAATCTAAGCTCGCGTTTGCTTTCATTATCGTCATTCCGTAATACACCCTCTACTGCATTTGCTCCGCCACAACGGAGTCCCTCACTCCAGCAGCCAGCACGGCAAAGAGGAAAGAGGGTTGGAGGGATCGGAGGTAGAGGGCCACCCTGGGGATGGGATGGGCCAGCACCACCTCCTTCCTCTTCCTGTTCACCGTTCGCATAATCTCATTGGCCAAGACCGGCGGACGCACCCCGTGTGTCAGCTGGCTGGCAACAACTGTGGAGGAGCAAACACATTTATTACTCATCAACCAGTCATGTATTTGAAAACCATCTGTTATGCGTAATGGCTATCTTCTTCAAACATAATAGACTTACATGAACCACACAGCAACCAGTTTTTCTACTCACATGCAGCCAGGCTATTTGGTTTGGGGGTGGGGTTCTCGGGAGACTGCTGGGTTGCCGCGTCGATGAACGTGTGACTGATGATGCTCACAGTGATCCCGTACTCCTCCACCTCCGCCCGGAGGCAGTCGAAGAAGGCCTGCACCGCGTGTTTGGAGGCGGCATCTGATTGGTGCGAACACAAACGTACTTCTATGAATGCGTACGACGCCGTTTAATGACTTCTGTCTGCAGAGAACGAATAACCAGGAGCGGTTATTAGTGTGGGATGCTAATACGTGAAAGCTATGCAAAGTACTGGAGACATGTCCGAGTGTGCTGTCAGAATTTTTTGTTTCCCCCCCCCAAAAAAATTCAAAAACTCACAAGGGAATGCGGGATAGTGACTATCTTTTTAACCTTTTCACAAAAAGCACCGTTCCATGTGTTGTTCTATTGACAGCAATCATTCCTTTTAATAAAGCGTTTTAATAAAGCCTTGCACAGTCGGATGCTGAGAGTCTACTGACTTTGATGGGGAAGTGTAGAGTGGGTTGTTCCACTGAGCGAAAACGGACGGTCATTGGATAAATGCTGGGCTTTGTCCTGCCCAGCGGAAGCTCGGCATCTCTCGGGGTCTATTGGTCAATGGGTTCAATGGGTCAACGCTCAGCTTCTGCCTGATTATTGGCTGATATTGGATTATTAGTGTTTGGCGACTCTGTTCTGTCACTCCTTCCCCAACAAGCGCCAATATGATGTACGCCGGAAAAAAACGATCTTCCCCTCCTCTAATGACCAGCAGCCACCACCAGTGCACCAATGGTAGTATCGGTATCGGACCGATACCGGCATGATGAGATTGATAGTTCTCAGTTCTCTTCTGTGCCTGTTCTCATAGATATTTATATGTTTTTATTGTTGTTTTGTTATCAACTCAACAAAAATATGAATACAACACTTTAGTTTTTGCTCTCATCTTTGATGAGTGGAACTCAAAAGAGTACACGTTTTTCTGTGTACACAAAAGGCCTGCTTCTCTCAAATATTCTTCACAAAGTTGTCAGTGAGCACTCCTCTTTTGCCAAGATAATCCATCCACACCTCATCAAGATGCTGATTAGACAGAATGTTTACTGCAGCGATGCACTGTATCTGAGACTGGCCACAATAAAAGGCCAGTTCAAAAATGTGCAGTTTTGCTGTATTGTGGGGTGTCTGGGTCCGGGTCAGAAAACCAATCAGTATCTGCTCCAGTTGACCAACATTGAAGATGGGATGGGAGTATGCACACAATCTTGGTCATAGTGGTTTCATCATGCAGTAGAATTATAAACACATTTCATGCAGTCCTGTTCTTGTTTTTGACTCACATGAACTTCTGAAGGGGACGGCCAGCCTGCCTTGGATGCTGTTGACCAAAATAATTTGCCCCGACCTTCTTGGAATCATGGTTGGAAGAATGCCTGCCGTATTGGTAATCAGAAATTCGATTACTGTATTTTTTTCACGTGTACATGAAGCCCACCTTTGGTCAAAGTGGTGGGCCCAAAGTAGTTGACGTCCATGATGTTTTTGTCCAGCTCCAGGGAGACACTCTGCACTGGAGCCTTCAGCTTCATGCTGCTGTTACAAACTAACACGTCCACACAACCGTAACAGTCCACCACCTCCGCCACCACGTCCTCCATGCTTTCCATGTCACTGAAGTCCAGGATGATCAGCTTGGGAGCAAACGTCTGGCGAGAGACAAAAGGTGGGGACATTACAGTGGATAGCGATGTAAAAGACACAGTCATTAATTAGGATTTGCACTGCCTCACTGGTACTTAAAGCAACACAATCGGTAGCATGTTGGAGCCCTTTACAATTAGTTCATGCCAGGAAAGCTTTAGCACAATTACCTGCTCTCTGATGTGCTTGTATAATAAAGAATAGAGCTAATTTATTGTAAAACCGTTGCAAAGATATGTGGATTATTTTTCTAGCTGCACACGGACAGCTGTTGCTAGGCAGAATTCAACGCCCTTTAACCAAACATGGGAACCAAACAGTGGTCAGAAACACTGTCAAAAATAAATATATCAATATTAGTCAATGGCAACACAACTGAACACAAAATTTAGTAATTTCTAAATGAAACTTTTTATTTTTAAAGGAGAAAAAAATCCAGACCTATGCGGCCCTATGTGAAAAAGTGATTTCCCCCTAAACCTACTAACTGGTTGGGCCACCCTTAGCAGCAACAACTGCAAGCAAGCATAAACGGACATTCTCCTTCAGTGTTTTTTGGTAAACCGCAGAACTCAAGGTTCCATTTATCACAGCAAGTCTTCCATGACCTGAAGAAGCAAAACAGACCCTAACCCTAACTCATCACACTACCACCACCATATTTTACTGTTACTTCCAAATGGTTCAACTTTTGTATTGTCAGACCACAGAGTATTTTCCCAAAGTTATGGGGTATCATCAAGATGTTTTCTGGCAAGCCTTAATGTTCCTTTTGTACAGCAGTGGTTTTGGTCTTGGAACTCTGCCATGCAGGCTGTTTTTGCCCAGTGTCTTTATGGTGGAGTCATGAACACTGACCTTATCTGAGGAAAGTGAGGCCTGCAGCTCTTGGAAGATGCTGTAGGGTCTTTTGTGACCTGTTGAATGACTCGTCACTGCGCTCTTGGGGTAATTTTGGTTGGCCGGCCATTCCTGGGTAGGTTCACCACTCTTCCGTGCTTTTGCCATTTGTGTATAATGGCTCTCACTGTGGTTTGCTAGGGGCCCAAAGCTTTAGAAGTGGCTTTATATCCTTTTCCAGACTGATAGATAATCACAGTTGAGATGTGTTTTAACAGAGGGGAGGTCAAACACTTTTTTTCCCGCATAATAATACAAAATTTCATATAAAAACTACATTTTGATTTCATTATATTATATTTTGCCATGAGTAGAGACATTATGTTTATATATTTTTCTCTAAGTGGGTTTACATAGTTTATTTAAACCATCTTCATTCATATTTTTTAAATGATTACTATTAGGTTATTATTACCAGTCTTTTTTCAACAGCATTGCTTTCCCGTATCAAATCCAACTGTGCTCTTGCAGCTGCAGCTGAGCTGTGATCAATGAAATCAATTGTATAAGTAATTTATTAGTTTCAGGATGTAAGAATAGCATCACATGAATGAATTTGTTCGTGGAATAATACTTTCATCTGATTCAACCCATATTTTTATGACATTTTTGTCATCTTTGCAGCCTATTCTAAACCTTTCCTGCATATTTGGACATTCTCTTTGAAACGTGTGAATGCATTTTATGTGTGTATTACTTTCTTATTGTCACAGAGGAAGTCCTGCTATTGTGTTGCCCAGGCTAGGCAGGGATGAGCGCGGAAATGCAGACAGTGGAGGGGGTGGTGGCCAACACAGAAAAAAAGCTATCATTTAATTAGCATAGGGACTTGTTTTCCACTCACCTCGCTGGGGTCAGCATCATCGGTTAAAGAGTCGTAGAGACTCTCCAGCTTGTCCCAGTTAGTCCCGCACAGGATGAGCCTTGCTCCACCCTTATGGAAGAGATGAGCACACTCTGAAAGACAACAATCCGACACTAGGAAAACAATAATGAGGAGTGTAAATAAATTACTTACTATAATATAATATAATACAGATGGTACTAGTATTAAATATACTATTATATACTGTATACTATGTACTGTTACTGGTGCTGAGGGCAGTCCAATGACGTCCTCAAAGCCTCGTCTCCTTCGATACCAAAAAACGGCCCATTTGGAATTTGTACAAAAGCACCAAACATGGGACATTGAAAGGTGTCCCATGAAAGTTTTATTCTTTGAAGACCAAAAATGTAACCTTGACATTCCTGATGGCTTCCAGCATTACTGGCATGACAAGGCGATCCCACCTGAGATGTTGGAGAGGGCGCCATCATGATCTGGGGTGCTTTATCCTGCGTTGGAACAGGGGAGCTTCGGGTTGAGCAGGGGCGTCAAACGGCAGCTGGCTATGTGGAGATGTTGTGCAGGAGGCAACCCTCATGACTGAAAGACCTCGTCGTAGTAATGACTGACTTTTTCAGCAGGACAACGCTGTGGTTCACAATGCCCACCTCACAAAGGACTTCTTCCTGAGGAATAAGATCTCTCTTTTGGACCATCTTGTGTGTTCCCCTGATCTAAATCCAACTGGAAACATTTGGGGATGGATGGCAAGGGAAGTTTAGAATAATGGGCATCAGTTCCAGACTGTGGATGCCCTGCGTGGAGCCATCTTCACAACCTGGAGCAACAATCCCACTAGCCTCTGGGAAACTCAGGCATAAAGCATGCCCAAGCCAATTTTTGAGGTCTGTATCATCCAGTCGTTTGTGTGCAACATATGGAATTTGCAGATATTTTTTGTTTTGGTCTTGACTGTTAACTCATTTTTCCTTTATTTTTTCCATTGAAGTCCAGGTGATGTGATCTTGAATATTACCTGAATTGGAATTACTCTGTCTTCTTCCAATCCTCCATTTAAGTTGATGTACATTTTCCCTCCGAGGGACCAGGTGAGCTTTCCCCTGCTTCCTTAAGCCGTGCGCTTTCTTGGCTATGTCAGCATTGCACTTCATCACTTGCTCGGTCGTGTAGACGTTTGTTGCTTTCGGTTTACGGCTTCAGCCGCACTGTTCTGGATTTCATTTTGCTCTGTGAATCTCATCTATTCTCATGCGTGTGCTATGTTCCATCTCGTCCATCCCACACTTTATTTGCACTATTCCCCTATTCCATCTACCCCATATTTATCTTGTTATCAAAAATGCTGATAAACTTATCACGCCCATTCTTTGCCAAGATCACAACAGTTGTGTTACGTTCTACTTTTGGGGGAATTATCAACACGTATGAGTGAGGAGGTAATCATGGTATGACAATATGGTTCTGGTTCATGAACGAAGTAAAATCCTTTACCACTTCCCGCACCAGTCACAGCATCGGTGATGACCACCACCTTGTTTCGGACTAAAGACTTGGCCACGTACTGCATGACCTCATTGTAGATGTAATACGCTCCTGCCGCCACGACAATCAGCACGGGTAAAACCATCACTGACGGGAGTGCCATTTTCTGCAGAGGAAGGAGCAAAGGATCACTGTTAGAAAACACAACAACCTGTGCTGACAGAACACTTCGGATCCGGTTTAGGTCTCCTGAGGCGTGCCGCTTATTTACTGTTATGACAGTTCCGATGGCAGATGACACGCACAAAACATACATCAAGAACACTCCCTCTAATGTGCAACATGAAAAGCCCCAGGGGTGTCCAAGATGTGTCACTTTTCCTCTTAAATAATCTTGGTCCATATTATGACTTTATTCCCATATTTTGACCATAACTTTTCCCCAAATATAGTATAGTTCGACTTTATGCTGCTAAATGATATTGTTTTTCCTCATGATACTATGAATTTGTTCTAAAGTTGTGACACTTTTTTTTCTCTTAATATCTAGACTTCATTCACATTAAAATTAAAGCTGTTTTTGTCCAGTTCTGCTGTTGTTTATTGTTCTATTTCCATCTATATCTTCTTGTAAATGTTCTTGTAATTATGACTTTATTCCCATAATGTTTTGACTTCATTCTCATAACATTGTAACTTTTAGTTTTGGTTTGTTTCTCATCATATTGCAACTGTTTTAAAAACCGGTTTTTCTTCTTTAATATTTCAACTTTATGCTACAAAAATGATTTTATTTGCCTTATATTATGGACAAATTGCAACTTTTGCTTGTTTGATTACTTTTGTCTTAATTTTTTGACTTTATTCTGTTGATTTTTACATTTTTGCTGTTGTTTTTGGTTTTCCTGTTAAACATCGTTTTTAGAATGGGCCGCACTTGCTTTAGATAGACAGTATGAGGGAAATGTCTACAGCAGGGGTGTCCAGACTTTGCCCACATACAGAATATGTAGTATATGCTAAGCTATTTGAACAAAGCATCCACATCTAAGCTTTGTATTACTGTAGATGTGACAAAGCAAATTAGTGTAACATTTAATACTTTAGAATTTAGGCATCATTTAAAAATGAATTCATTTTTTAACTATGTGAAGGCGACAAATGCGTTATAAAATGAGGAAAATTATCTGAAAAAATAAGGGAAAGTTAGGAAAAACAAAGTAAATTCTGATCTTCCACAATAATTTATTTGTTTTTCCTTCCGTCTTCTTCTTCTGTGGTTTCCTCACAATTTTCTTCTGTTCTGGCGAGGAGCTCCCCTGTCTCCATGAGATAACGCCACTGGTTAGTTTGGTGCTGGTGTTTACTGGACCTGACATCACGGGCTGCATTTGTACTGTTCTTTGATGTCAAGTCGGGGGTTGCAAAATATGATTCGGCCCACGCGTCGGAAGTTTGAGACCCCTGATCTACCCACACCTTGTGTATTCACAGTTTCGGGGTGCAAACATAAAACTTTTTCTTAAAGTAAGTGCAAGCGAAGACATTTTTTCCTTCCTGTTTACTAACAAAAAAACCTAGAATTTCAGTTTTGTGACCGTATCAGTAAGAGTTACCGTTTAAATTGTTTTAAGGGGAACCGCTAAATACATTCCAGACATGCCAAAGAATGCCACCTCCTAAATACTAACATTGGCTAACCCAGGGCGAGCCTTTGGCTCACACTTATGAACACGGGATTAACTGTTGATGAAGTTCCTCTAACTAACCGAAAAATAACAATAACTAACGCACATGACATCACGGCTCTTGATATCAACTGCCCACCTCAGCTCCATATTTGGACTGACACATTATTAGACCCGGTGGGTTACTCAGCTTGTGAAAGCACATGTATTGGCAACACACACACACAGACACACACACACACCTGTAATCCTTGTTATTCTCGGTTCCCTTACGGCACGGCGGAGGGAGATAATCCTTCAGCAGGACTTTCCAAGGTTTAGTTAGGTAACAGCGGCCCTTCTCCTCCCTCTACGTCCGCCGCTTGTCTCTCTGACCCGCTGGTGTCCAGTAGAACCAGTTGCTTATAATAGCCTGCGCTTGAGTCAGCCATAGGGTGCACAGCAGCTATCTGAGGCATGCTCGACTGTTGCCAGCACGTCGAGCGTTGCCTTGACGCGTGCACCTGCAGCTGTTCTCAAATGACCCCGTGTCACATTATTGAAAAACATGACACAAAGACGTCTTCAGTCGGACGCGCTCTTCTGCACTTTGTGTGGATGCTTGCGGCCACGCTTCCAGCCACCTACTGACTGGCAGAAGGGCTCACTCCATTCTTGCTGTTGTTCTACGGACCAAATGCGTCAAAGTGCTGGAACCGATGCACAGAGGGAACTCTCGTCATGCCTGTTTGGAGGCCAGAGAACTTCACATTCATTTATGGTGTGATTCGGTCATGAATTGAGTATTGTAGCGCCAACGAGACTGTGAATCTTGAGTCTTGTCACGTTCTGATTTTGTGGGATATGGTAATTAATAAGTGTATGTGTCTATTTTTAAGTATTTTTTAAATGTCATTTTTTTATAAATTTAAAAATGTTATAGTTATCATTTAAAATGTAAAAGTTTCCACGAACCTTTTCTTTTTGCAGTGAAATGTATCAGCGTAAAACTGGGAAAAAAATATTTGTTTTTAACATATATATCATGTATCACTATGATACTTATTGAATTCTCTTTCTTCCTCTTTTTGTTATTATTTTTATTATTAACATTAATAATAATACAAATATTAATACTACTACTACTATAAATAATAATAATATTAATACTAATAATAATAATAATAATAATAATAACAATGATAATAATAATAATAATAATATTGTTGTTGATATTATTCTTATTCTTATTATAACGTAACATTCCTCTCATCATGACTGTCGGCATATACGGTACGGTGTTGCGTCTCTGGATGGCGGCGTTGAGCAGTTCTCGCGAGATTTCCTGGCATTCCGGGCTTTTCAGCCAGGTTGCTTCTCATCCTCTCGCTGGGTTGGGAAAAGAAAATAAACCCGCCGCCGCTAACCAAGCTAGTTATGGAAGCAAATCTTCAAGAATTATATTAGGACCGGTGACTGGCCGGGCGGTGCCTTTTCTACATGCAGGTTATTTTTCTTTTGGAGTTAAAAAGACACCGGAGTTCGTTGCTGTTTAGGACCGTCCTCTTTTTTTTTTTTAAAAGCCAAGTTGAAGACGCCAGCCAGAAGAGGATTTCTTTAGCATTAGCATATGCGCGAGCGAGCTAGCTAGCTAGCTGGCTGGCTAACTGTTAGCCTAGCATGGAGCAACCGCTGCGACGGGGAGAACAGCCCGCTGTCTGAACTCCATGTGTTTTTATTTCACCTCTTCGCGCCGGGGCTTAGCCGTCGTCCGTCGGGCGTGATCAGCCGCGAGTTCGGCAGCGACGACCGCGTGCTAATACTGTTTTTTTTGTGCTTCCTACGCCATCACGTTATTGATTTGCAGAGCCGCTGCCGAGCTAACAGGACATTAGCCACCTCTCGCCCCGCTTTGTGGCCATAGACTGGGAAGCAGTACGCGAGTGATGGGCAGGCTGGCTTAATGGCAGCTAATTATTTCACGGGAAAAGGGGGCTCGGATGTAATCTAACCGACGAGAGGGGGGTTTTAAGAAGGAAGGAAGGATTCGGACCCGGGCTGGTGGTTTTTGTGTGTTCGGGGAGGAAAATGCGGACGAGCGCCGGCTGCTCTCCGAAGTTGGAATAGGAAGAGAGACAAAGTAAACAGCAGGATTACAATTCCTCTGCTGCTTAGAGTCACCCGGAGAACATCCGACTGAGAGTCGACAAGGTGAAAGATCATGTCTGCCGCTAAAGAAAATTCCTGCAGGAAATTCCAGGCCAACTTTTTCAACAAAAGCAAATGTCAGAACTGCTTCAAGCCCAGAGAGTTGCATCTGCTGACGGATCAGGATTTAACACAGGTATATGCATATATTTAAAAAAAAAAACAAAACATTGTTATTTGCGTTGTTTATGGTAAATGTTACTGGAGCTGAAACCGTTTTGTTGATCCTTACTCTTCCATATTTCTGTTTAATGTGCCATATCCAGTTTGGTGCAAGGGGTTGCATTTCCTTGACTATCCTGGGCTCTGGGATCACTTGTTTGCTTTTCACCACACACTGCAAAGCTATAAGCTGGATGAAAAGGTAGTTTTAGAGACCGAAAGTGAGTGAACAGGCAAATATTTTAGCTGTAGCCGCCACTCGCTCACTCTCTGATCATTAGTTTAGATTTTGGTGTGTTCGCTAATTGATCCCAGATGATGAGGCCATGCAGGATGGGCCCTTGAGGAAGGCTCGAGTGCCAAAAAAGCAACGTCAGCATCCTCTGCTGCCCCAGGGAGGGTACGTGCTTGGTTACCTTTTTGAAAGGAAATGTAAATGCGGATTACAATTTGCTTGCTGAGAATTGATATCACAGTTCTCTGGGCGTGTTTTTTTTTTTTTGCCAGGCTCACATACACACACATAGATGACAGGACTTTTGTTTAAAAAAAAAGATATGAACTGGGTTGTCACGAGGCAGGACGATACACAAGATTCTAACATAAATTTTTCAAAAAGTACATATCGCTGGAAAAAACTTGTTGTGCTGGTGTGTTTTAGAATAGTTATTGTCCTACAAATTGATACTAAACTATGTTATTGTCTACATTTTTTAGACTAAAAAAACACTGTTGTAATAATGAATAATATATCATAATATGTTTGGATCTCCGTTGGGCTTCTCTGTGTGGAGTTTCCTCCCACATTCCAAAAACATGCGTGTTAGGGTTATTGGAGAATCTAAATTGTCCATAGGTATGAATGTGAGGGTGAATGATTGTTTGTCTTTATGTGCCCTGTGATTGGTTGGCAAGGAGTCCAGTGTGTACCCCGCCTCTCGCCCAAAGTCAGCTGGGATAGGCTCTAGCATACCCCCGTGACCCTAGTGAGGATAAGCAGCATAGAAAATGGATGGATATAATAATACTGTAATATTTTTTTTAATATGTAATTTTTTACTCTGTAAATTTGCAGAATTTCTGCATGTCAAACGTTCACACTCGCGCGGGTTTGGCGAGCCAGGAAGGTCAGTCTTGACCAGGTGACTGAAGCGTATGTCCAAGCTCTGCTTCTTGGTTCTGGCACTGCAGGGGTTAGGCACCATTGTGGAGGAGTTAATGCATCTTTCAGACCGGCCACAAACTGCCATTGCATGGAAGTACTTTCGTAATATCGCAGGTGCGCGCGGCGGATAAATCAAACAAGAACCACTTCCAGACTGTCACATTTAATGTGCACTAAATATAGTGCCAATGCCGCTAAAGTGTCAACAAAGATGCACGAGGTAAACGACCGTAAATAGAATCGCTCGGTGCTAAAAAGGTGGAGACAAATCCGAACGTCTGAGTGTGTTGATTTGACAAATCTTAAATGATGCTGATGCTGGAAACACCGTGGTAGGTTGGAGACCAAGGTGTGTTTAAAGCACTTAATGTGGGCTTCCAATAATGCATTACACACTGCCATGACCGTATTATAATGTATTATTGTTCAAAGTAGCAATGCCATAGTTCAGTCAGATTGGCTTGTGGCTGTTCTGTTCTCGCGATACAGCTTTTCTCCAAATGAGAAAGCTTGTCAAATCTTGTCACGACACCCCTAAAAATTTATATATAATAAAATGTATAAAAATATATTTAAAAAAATACATGATCACTGATTCTGCAATACATTCGTGCACTTAATAGTGACAACTCAACCAAAAAGGCAATTCATGCAATCGCTTCTCCTGATGATGAATGGTAGCGAGCATTATACATGTTAGTGTGAATCGAGTTTGTGATTTTTGTTCCAATTTTTTGTGCAGTCCTACTTGACCTTCATTTTAATGCTGGTTAGCTTTTCATGCACCATGTGGAAATCACATCCTTGAATCCCTCCCACACTCTGTTTGAGCCTGAATGATGACACATTTGTGTGTAGTTCTAAAGAACTGATTACCCTGCCTTCTAGTGTATTCTAAATGCTTCCTGCATTTGAACATTTTTCCAGACTTTTTTTTTTGTTGTAACTTTTAGGTCAGTCAGTCCCTCACCACTTTGTGGTTTAAATTTGCTCTATTTGCTGTATAAAAATATATAAACGATTAAATCATTCTGTTTTGTGGTTGAACACAGCCGGTTATTTGTCAAAACGTGCATATTTAAGCAAATGTTATGTTGTTTCTGCCTAAATTAAGCATTGTCAAGCATTACAACGGCTGAATGAACTAAATACAAATTTAAGGCATGCACAAGAAGCATTCAAAAACGTTGATTTAGTATTCTACACTAGTCACTAGGTGTCACTAATGTTTGTTTTCTTTACACAACAAATTATCTTTTGCCTTCAGAAGGTCATGACGTGAATGCCAGAATGATGTGAAAGCCCAAATATAGTGGAGATTTGGGTTGATTAAGGTGAAGATCTTAATCTTTTTATTGTTTTTTCTCACTTGGAAGTCCTGCCTCTTGTTGGGCTGGGAATATGGGATTACTTTGTCAGGATGAGACGATAGAAGGCCGGCCCATCCATGATTGAGAATGCAGGCCGGCTAATGATGACATGTTCGTGGGAGGGATGGATATGATTGGACTAAATGGGTGGGAACTGAAGTCATACGAATAGAAACCAAGTGTGGGTTTGGGAAATGGGAGTAGAGGGTTTTTTTTTTAGTGGCAGCTCTTTAACTTTTTAGGTTGTGAGATACAGAGTCGATAGTAATATGCACCAAAAGCTCCAATTTTATATTCGTGTGTTTCTCCTAGGTTTACATTTTTGGTAATGCAGGGCTTTGGCTAGCATCGACACAAACACGCATACACATGCATGAATGCAGTGACTGTATTGCAATTACTCCCACAGTTACATTTCATAAACACTCATAACAGACAGCAATAGAAACACCCAAAAAGAACCTACAGAGTAATTACTAAGATGTGTCATTTATTTAATTAATGCAATTGCTCCTCCACACACAAGAGTCCAGATGCAGAATTGTAAACCCACGACCACGAGAAATAGCATGCTTTTGTGTAAACTATTTCTGTTGTGATCTGGTAAAATATAAACCTGGTAAATTACTGACCCATGAACCTAAACTGAAAGCATATTGCCATGAATACATAGAATTGGATCATACAGTGCCCTACGATTTCCGTGTTAGCGCATTGTCACGGAATTGGTCTTTACTGTTATGTAATCTACTGTACGTGGAATCTCATGGAAATTTGCACTGTAGAACCGCAAAATGGCGGCCTAAACAGAGACAAGAGTTGGCAAAAAACTTGTCCGTTACAGAGACAAGCTATCGGGAGCTATCGGGGTTAGCTTAGTTTAGCAGAGCATGCTAGTGTGGATGTGTGTGCAACTCAGGCTGGATGAGTGTTTACACCTTGTTGTGTTTTACTGCATTAAGGTAAGCGAGCGTTTTCCACTTTTGTGCAGGATCAGACTGAAAAAAACCGAGATGCACGTGTGTTCTTGCAATCAGCAAGTCTTAAATCTCAACCGACATTCTCAACACACACAACACACTTCCAGCCTTCAAATCAAGAGCACAATTTGACACATCTTATCTAAATGTGTAAATATAATAGGAGGTCATAATAACGCGACTGGAATTGCATCGGTGACATCTTCCTCATTCACAAGCACAGGTTTGTTGAAGATTTTGTAGCATTGTCTGCAGATTCGGACATCCCACTAGAAAACCTAACTAGGCTACATCCATTTCTCAATTACTGTGCAAAATTGTCCAATGATGTATTGCATCAATAAATGTAAATATTTTTGCATTTAATTAATGGAAATTTTATTAACTAATCAGAAAAAGCACACACTCAGTGCTGATTTAATAAGCATAAGGGGTAAAGAAAACTGATTTTTAAAACAAAAAAACAGAATTTGAGAATAAAAAAAAGACGGATTTCATAGAGCCCTATTAGTGGCCTATGATATGGCATTACTTTAACCATTACCCATAGTTCATACTGTATATGTTTTGTTTTGTTTTACTTGTTTGAAATGTTAAGTGGTTGACATTGAATCTGCAGGTTATAACCAGCTCATGAGATGCTGTCATTTTATGCCAGTTCATAGTTTGATTCACAGTATAGTCATATATAGTCATTTTACAGAAGGAAATGTTGTCATCATTTCTTTGGTATTCCGAGTCATGCCTGTGATTCTAGAATACCCTTATGCAACCTAAAATCACACATCGGTTTATTGCGGGTAAACAAGCTAAGACATGCAAGTGTGCAAGAGAAGTAGGTCCCTGCATAGCTATTGCAGGTCTCTAGTGTAACATACTGTGTGGTACATGTAGGTGCACTTTCTGTAATTGGAAAATAAACCAAATTTAGTATTAGTGTCATTTGGACATCTTTTCAAACATACTACTTCCTTCCATCTTTTTTTTTTTTTTTGCAGCCATTTATACGTTTCTGGGTCACAGCAGTGTCGGCTCATATCCCATCGCATTTTAACAATGTTACTACTAAGTGGTACACTTGTTTAGTTCTTCGTCCCACGGTTTGGATCTGTGAAACCATGAACAGGCCAACGTTTTCACCAAGGGATGTGTAGGCAGGATGACGATAGCTGTATCAGCTACGTACATATAAATGGGACCTTGGTTTTTGTCATTAATGCGTTCCAAAGGGTCCATTTAAAAGCGAATCATACCAGACCTTTTCCATAGAAAACAATGTACATCCAAAATGTTAACACAAAAGATCACAGCTCAAGCACATGCCCGTAGAGTGTGATCATACACATACAGTACATGCCTTCTCAGGGAAGCTATCGACAATTACTGTCGCAGATGGCTGAGCAGGGCGGGATGCAGTACGTTTGAAAGCAAGCTAACTGATTACATTACCTAACCATGACAGACAGCACCTTTTTAATTAACACAAGACTGAGTCAGTGTCAAATTCTTTGTTTGGGCACTCAAGTCCGTGGTATGATACACGGGTAAACAGACTAGTCTGAGTACCATTCTCATTTGAATTTGCCAACTGAATGAATATTACAGGATGTTGCGGTATAGTGGAAACTAAGTTTTGCTGAATAAACAAGTAATACTGCTAGTAGTCCATCTTTATTGATATACCTTTGTGTTCCACACAATATATTTAAGACAATGTACAAGAAGGTTTGGCAAAAAATACACACACATCGTAATTTCTGGTGTATAAGACACACCAGTGTTTAAAGCCACACCCACTAAAATTAGAGGGAACATGTATAAGCTGCACCAGACTATAAGACACACATGTCCATGTCATAAAATAGCATATTGTGGCGTGCATGAAAAAAAGTCATTACTCATCCGTCTGACCCACGGTGTCATCTAAGAAACATAGCTAAAATAATCACACGGTAACTTAAAATGCAAAAAGTAGGTAAGAAATATATGACGTCTACCACCACAAGTGTAGAAAAAAACTATTATCTTAACCGCTTCCCAGCAAGGCAGTTCTTTCACTTGCAACGAGGGAGCCAGGGCTCCCTCCGGTGGACACAGGCCATCATTGCAGTTGAATGAACTGCTTTGCTGGGAAGCAATGCTTGATGGGAAGCAGTTAAGAGTTTTTTTATTATACACTACTATTAGTACTTGTCACGAGATGTTGATGACATGTCACAAGATTAGAAGTTAATGTAATGTAATTTATTAATTATGTGTTGTGTATAAAACACAATGTAACCTGAAGGTCTTTTTAAGATGACCACTCAAGTTGTCAAAGCTTAACGAGACGAAAAGAGAACCACCAACATACTTCCGGCTTTTACAATAAAAGTGTTACGTTACATTCAATCTGACTGCACCGAACAAAAGGTCAACGTCAAATTAAAAGCACAAAATGAATACAGACTCACCATTGGTACGATCCCGGAGTTTGTTTTCCAGGTAGAACATAATCTCCTCGTAGTTTGATGTGGGTGACAGACAGTGTGCCTGCATGAATTAACTTGACGCAGGAAAAATACAAAGGCTAGCACTCAACACAGACATCATAATGTCATCAAAGCTCACCTTTATGCGTTCACACACAACATCAGCATTTGGAAAGAGCGACGAATGTCAAAAGTATGAATCTGTTTCTGGCTGCTCTTGGAGCACAACTACGGTGCGTTCAATGACCGCTGGAAAACCCTCTGTGATATATAATGACATAAAACAACTTAAACATGCAGAAACTATCGCCTTTATTGTTTTCCAATAAAATAACAGACCTTATTTCCAGATAGATATGCCATCACTTGTATATATTATACGACATAGTTATTTACAAAACATTTTTGTTCTCTCCGCAGCCTGTTTTAAATCAATCTGTTTGATGATAATGGTGATGAATTATAATAACTAATAATATGTCAGGTGTGATGACACGCTGGTGGTTTCTGGTCCACAGCAAATATTGAAGGACTAATAAATACCTCGCCAACAGTCATAACTGTTACGACTGATGAAATATGGGCAAGGCATCTTATTTATAGGGCACCATGTGTACACAAGGTATTTCGAAGGGTAAAATCACGTTCCATAAAAATTATTCTAAACTCACTACGTAGAATTCCATAAAACAAAAAAAAAGAAGAGTGTAGATAAAATACTTTGTCAAATGCACAGTTGAATAGAAGTGTTTTCAGCCTGGATTTGAACATTGCCAAAGTTGTTACATCTTCTGAAAGACTGTTCCAGATTTTGGCAGCATAATACTGAACTGCAGCCACACCATGTTTAGTTGTGACTTGAGACCACTGCATGAGCTTCTCAAAGCCCGAGATGGTTCATGTGGCTCTAACATGTACTTTGGCGCAAGACCATGAGAAGACTTGTAGGCAAGCAGAACTGTTTTATGATGCCACAAAAGAGGCCTTCCAGACGCTGGGGACAGAAACAGGTTGGTTAGAGAAGATAGTTTGAATTTATTGTTTGAGTATTCATTTGTAATACACTGAAAATGAAAGGAATTGTGAATATTTACTTTGCAAGTTCTGTGTGTGCGCCCCTAAATGTTCTGCTTGCCCTCCTGAAATTTTAAGTTAGGGCCACTGTGCTCCTAGAAAAAAACGTTAGTCTGGAGCCATGGAGAGGCACGATGACCAAACTACAGTGATTTGCAGCCAGATAAAAGTATACTGAAAACACATTAAACCCTTGGGGTCTGTTGTGTACCATCTGATGTCAGTATTAGCCCGTTTGCACGTCACCATTTTGTGACATGCAAAAGTGTGTCACAAAGTCATAAATAGTACAAAAGGGTGCAACACCTCATCTTAGTGTCACTTTTAGTATTGTCTGAATTTTGTCAAAAAAAAGTAGAAATAAAATGCAAAGACCCTGATTATGTACGCATTTTGTCATAGTTTGGTCCAAGTACATGTTTTGGATGCAGCCAAATGCATGCACAGTGAGGTGTTATACTTGATAAAATCACAGCAGCTGAAATGTAAGTTTCCCTCTTTTACATTATTTCTGTCATTGTCAGCGCCAACAGGCTGAAACTGACATTGGATTGTGTTTTTTACACAACAGACCCAAAACAAATATTCAAAATCCCCTGTTTATTCAATGTATTTTCATCTATACATTTATTTGAGTATAGCTACAAATAACTGTACTGTGTACGTAATGGCCCTTGAAGTGAATGACAGCACCCTTTCTGGTCCCTCTTTCAGAAAACTATCTCATTTAGCATGTAGCCATATGATAGCAAAGAATATGGAGTACGTAATAGTACGGACGCAGACCAGAAAGTAGGCCTGTGACGATAAACTTTGTTAGATGACACATATTGTCCCACAAATTTTTGCCGATCAACAGTATTGTTGCTAAATTGTGGGCAATTTTGTAATGACTGTCAAATGGTTGCAGCACTTCTCAAAATGCTGACCTTTCAAGCTATATTAAAGCCTGGAATTTATTTAGAGATTTAGCAAACCACCCTTTCTGTGGCCACACTCCATTTTAAAGTGTTCCGATTGTATTTACTTTGTCGACCAAACACCTCAGCGAGTGTTGACTGTCGGGACCAAGGCTGTGCATCTCGAGGCGCAGGTCATTCGGTTGGAAAAACTGGTTTTGTTTTAGGTGGGCTTGCAGTTTGTTGCTTTTGTTTTGGTTCGTCCATGTGGTATTCGATTTAAAGCCAAACTATCCCCATACAGAACCCCCAGTGGAGTATACTCTTTCTGATGTTTGCGGCCTCGCTTTTATGTAACAAGTGATGTCTTTGCAATTTGACTTAATAAACCTTGGGGCAACACTTTAATATACTGCAAAAAAAAAATCCAAATTGAAATCATTTGGCAATCTTCAACATGTAGAGCAGTCACCAGCAGCAATGCATCTCTCATCTCTAAAACTGATACTTCTTTATGTTTGCTGGCTTCGTCTGCAGTACTTGACCTCACAGTAAAATAGAACAGTAGTAGAGTAGAACATCTATCAATTCTGTCAAGATGAATTGCTCTTACTGTGTGTTTAATGCTTTATATTTTACCAACAATCAAAGCTTTGTAAAACACAACATAGCATAGGGCTGTATGACCTTCGCGTGCACGGAATTTCAGATAGAATTGCGGAATTGGCCAATACAAACGGAATCTACTGTTAAACGCAGAGTCTAATTATGCAAATGAAATGCTCATATAGCGAGGAGAAAATAGGTTTGTGTGGTGAAGTAGTGCTCCATCATGGCAGAATCTCACCACAAACGCTAGCCCATCCCCTACGGAACTAAACATGTCTAGGCGGCAAAAGTTGGCAAAAAATGTATAAAATGCTCTCTTATGGATGGAAGTGAATGGAAGCTAGAAACGTTCGCTTTGTTTAGCCAGTGCGGCGGTGTGTGTGCGACTTAGGCCATATGGAGTGCGTGTTTTACCTCTTGATAATACAAACAAGCATTTTACGGTGCCCGCTGACAATGTGTAAGTTCTGAGTGCGGTAAGGATGAGAGGCATGTTTTACAGCCATCTTGAGTGGTGCCATCAAGTCACTTTGAACATATAGGTCTTCATACAGTAACTATTTTATGTCTGACTTCCATTACAACCACTTAGTGACCCAAAAGACCCTCTCTGATAGTAAACTGCAAGGTGTGAGCGACGCATAGCAGCCACTACCTCGAGCTTGTGTGACATCCTGTAGAACAGACCGATTTGGGATTTTTGGGATGTCCCAGATCTGTAGCATGTCATCAAATGACAAGCCATAGCTTGGCTGACGCGTGAACCCACCTCAGCCTAACCGATGAAAGACATTAAGCAGACACCGCTTTTCCCAACGTCAGTGGTGAGGCCAAAGGGGGAATTTACCTCCAACAAAGTATAGCTTTCGCACAAAGTGTCTTGGTTGTTAAGACTTACAGTAGTGTAGCCTATTTTGCAGTCGCTTGCAAAAAGTAACTGGAATTGGATTCAGTTCTTAGACAGTGGCACAGTCATACAAGTTCAAACAAGAAATATATAGCTGTATAGTAAACATGTGGTAACACATAGCAGACCAATGACCAGTATTAGACTAATGATCAGATCCTTTTACTCTCTCACGAGTGAGTTAAAAAAAAAAGCAGGTGGTGTCGCTATGACAGCTATTTGCTACACTCAAAGCAGAAATCTTTTAGCGAGCTTGCTGTTGGACTTGAGGACGATTGTGCCCAAATGAGTCCAAAACTGGAATCATGAGCATATGAGTACATCGCATTTTGTTTGTTTGTTTTTTCTTTGCCACGGTCAACCAGAAAAAGAGCCATTTCATTAAGCAGAGGTGATTATATTAGTAATCCTGGACACTAATTTGTGTGTTTGCAAAATGCACTGGTAGCATCTCCCATCCCTCTCATCTCGCTTACTTACCCAGTTTAATGATTACCTAAATGACCTTTTCTTTCTTTCCCCTTTACAGGCCAAGCCCATTTATGGTGGTTGGTTGTGCTTGGCCCCTGAGGGAACTGATTTTGACAATCCCATGCAACGATCGCGGGTAAGTGCATGCACATTAGCCACCATCTTCGATCCTGTGTAAAACAAAATTTAGTGAGGAACACAAATTCGGATTTTCGGATTTTGAATAATCTTTCGATTGGTTGTGCATGTGTAGAAATAGAACAACTCTTAATAGGCATGGTAGTGCATACTTTAATGAAGTGTTTAATGCATTGCATCGCGTATTTGTACGACATTCATAATTAAAGTGTAAAAAAAGTGAACCACTACTAATAGTAAAGCTTAAAAATGGTCGAACACTGCAGACAGACATCGGCAGAAACACTTAAGCGTCTTTGTGTTGATGTGTTAATTGCAATGACTGCAGCCTACCATCTAAACATCTAATGAAATAAAAATAATATTGAAATATTTTGTCCCAACAGAAATGGCAACGGCGATTCTTTGTGTTGTACGAACATGGCTGTCTGCGCTTTGCCCTGGACGAATCAGTAAGTACCAAAAGACTCATCTCCAGCTTATCCAGTTAGACATGTTGCTCATGTTTGTGGTGGTATTGTGGGAATAGCGGACCTGACATGGATCACCTATCCCATACTGGCCAGGCAGGGTTGAGTGTAAACACTGGCATCGGATAGAAGAGAAAAAAAATGCACGTGGTTTATTTCAACATCCAGACACATTTTCTTACAAAGGCACCCTGCTGAATAATTGTCACATCATAGTCCAAAAGGACCTGAGTGCAATGGTCCTCTATAACTCTAGGGGCAGCGTTTTCCTGAGCTTGAGCAATCACAACTGTCTTTCCTCTTTGACTAGCTAGCTTATGATGTAGTAGTAGTAGTAGTAGTAGTAGTAGTAATGGCGAATGGCGATGTCCACATTAAACCAATGTATTGTGTGAGAATACCGGTATTAGTGAATGTACCTCACTGTGAATATGATTTGTCATGTAGAGGAGCTGAGGAACTGTGTTGGAACTGCACTAGAGTTGGTGTTAAGTTTGGCAATAAAAAAAGGACACAGAGGTTAGAATTTTTTTTGGAGGTCCACACTAAGCTCTGCTGGAGTGTTCGGAGGGGGCGGAGCCAGCCAGCGTCCTTTATGCTAGTGCCGTGGCGCAGCAGTATAATTAAGCCTGCTAAGTGTTTCTTGCGTCAGGCAGTTACTTGTCAATCAAATCTAAAAGTAATTGGCGTGGCGATAAGGACACAACGATATGCAGGACTGTTCGATCTGCCCTGCACGAGACCTATGGACCTTGGCTTTGCAATGTATTTTGCAACTGTGTGTGCTGAACTGTCCAGGCTGGTAAGAAGCACTTTTTGTGACATAATATCACACTTCCTACACAGTACATATTTCAAGTGAATGACAGTCTGTGTGGATGAAAAAGTGAGGCATTTTAATATCTCCTTAAGTATTCAACCCAGCCTTTGACTAGCAGGAGTCATGACTAGCGGTAGGTGCTAGGAAGACAGAGCCTGGAGGTACTCTTCCATTGTTTGGAAACACTTTGACTTCCCAGGGAAAGACATGATCCAGGGGTGGCCTCAGTGAGCCCCGGGTTCCATTTGCGGATTAGAGCTTGTTTTTTTGTTTTTTTTTAATGGTCCTGTGGCACAAAAATACTAAAATAAACTGCAAAAATTTAGCAAAAAAGAGAAAAAATGAGAAAAGGCTGAAATGTTTATCCTTGCTAATAGCACAAACATTTGTTTTTAAAAATATGAATATAATTTTTTGTAGCCTTTTAAAAATATATATATAAATATTAAAGTCACCACTCATTTAGCCCTGACGCAAACAAACAAAACATGAAACTTTGTAACGTATGATCATAGCATATCATATTCATTTCTTTTTATTTATTGGCAAAGTAATTTTATGGTTTGTATTTTGGACCCTAACTCTACCGAAAATAAATACAAGAGGCTTCACTCTGCTCATTGTTGAAGTTAGTTTCATGTTTGACGTTGGAGATTTGGTGTCGTCACTGTCACTACATTTCACATTGGCAGTTGGATATTCGGATTCATAGCAATCGCGGTAACCCCCCTTTCAGTGCCCGGACTGTTCTCTGATAGTGCGGGGTGCTCGCACGGACTGCTCATTTGTAGCGGTATGTCCTCACAAACGCTAGCTGGCCCCTTCCTGAACTAAAAACATCGAGGCAGCAACCGGAAACATCGGCTAAGTTGGTGAAAAGACGTTTTTTCATTGTTTAGCAGTGCATGCTAATGAGACTGTGGGTTTGTGTGGCAGGGCATAGTTTGTGCTTTAATGCTTGTTATTATAACCCATTGTTTTAGGTTGGCCGCTGACTGCAAGCTGTGTGTGAAATTGAGCAGCCATGGCTGGCATTATTATGCCTTATAATTTAATGAAAAAACTGTCTAAAAAATGTCAATAATATCGATTATGGGCAATAAATTGTAGGACATTTATCGTCCAGCAAAATGTATCATCACAGAGCTACGGTATCGTTACACCTCTAATATTTAGTAAGTCTCTTTTTGTCCCAGCGATTATTAGAGTGAAACACTGCGCTTGCAGTAGTGCGTGCGTTGCTTCCACTGTGTATCCAGTGACACCCAGGCTGTTGTGCAATTGTTTTTTTCCTCTCATTGTAACAGTGATTCCAAAACTAGCAGACTCATTGTCCTCCGGTCTTTTCATCTACTCCGTGGCAGGAAAACTGGGTCAGGGAAATGACTGCTCAGTGTTCTGGACTCCAAAGATAGGAACTCTCCACAATCTCAGAGCGCCCACAATGGCGTATTTAATGGTCTAGATGTCATTGAGCTCATCGTTGTTTACCAAATGGCTCAAGTCTTCAGTGGGGACAGATGTGATTTTGTTATACCACACCCATCCAGTCTTTGTCTTATTGCTTCTCTGATCACATTATCACCCAGTTTATTACTTTTTGTCACTTGACTCTGCTGGGGCAAGGGGGTACGGTTCTAACAAAAGTGAGTCCACTCCTAAAGGGACAATACTTTGCTAATACTATAGAGTGGTTAGTGTGTAGGTTTTAGAGTGGTATACATTTACTTTACACAGAATGTAGGTCAACTGAAGCATTATTGTCCAAACACCGCTCGTGATGCCCCGTAGATATAATTTGAACAGGCGTTCTATGATGAATGTTCTTTTCTTTGTGTTTTTCTCCCCTGCTTGACCAGACCATACAAATCTGTATAGAGCTGTTAAATTTGGTGCTTTGCGTACAGTTCACTCATACTGGCTTCTGTATGTTCAGCACTGCTGCTCATGGCAAGGAACTCTCTGAGGATGTGAGAAACAGAATTATTGCGCTCCAAAAAAAGACGGCCTAGGTCAATGGCCCTCAACAGGCAGACCTAACTGAACCAACCTGTGCTGAACGTGAGACTCCTTCACCATTATTTTAGCCAGCGAATGCTGGATTTTTCTAATTACGCAAATGTCTGGAAATAATTTGCATCACTGCCCACAGTGTCCAGTGGAATGTTTTATTAAAAGTGAATTTCATTTACACATTTGTTATGTATTCCATCACCCATTCCATTGGCCTGACATTGAAGCCTTGATTATCGGACAATACCAGAGTCAATCCAATACCAACACGAGTCATGCGTACTTTTATTACTTATTTTGTGGTGTGGGATGTTGGAAAAACACTGTTCAAGTGATACTACTCACACAGAGTGCAATAATTACCAAAAGTAATAGAAAATGCATTTGGGGTGCAGTTTTTCGGTATAGGTATAATAAAGCAAGGTTCGAGGTGCTCAATCAAGCGTTTAAACGGGACTTTATTAACCACCGAGAGGGGCTAGTCATCTGGGGAAGGGAAGTGAGTGTCATAGCTTTTTTGTACCTGTTTATAACTGTTACGTTGTGTTGTTTCCTCCAGTTTATATACTTCCACTATAATTAGTCTGTCAATTATGGTTGTTTTTACTCATACACAGGTCAGAGGAGTAGTGGTTTGGTTCCCACGTCAGTGCTTCAAACATCTGTATCAGATCACAGATTAAAGGTCCAGGGAGTGATGACATCATCTGCTATTTTTCACTCAGTAGATAGCAGGGTGCGATCTGCAGCAATAGCCTCTTTAAAAACTGGGGTATTTTCACGACGAATAGAAGGAAAGATGCTCTCCCTTCAAAAGCAGCATTCCTCTTCCAATGCCCTTATTTGGTAACCGTAGTGAGCTTGCAGCCCCGGACCACAGAGAACAAGAAAAAGGGAGCTGTATCCCCTAAAAACCACAGAGGAGAACATTAGATATGCCTCAGACTCAGACATTCCACACATGGCCTGCCACTGCAAGCACCCAGGCCTGCTTACACGGAGATGCTCACGCAAAAAATTGTTAATTAGTGCTTATCATTTACACATGCAGGTAATAAAATGGCCATAAAGACACATTTTACCTCTTTAGAATGGTAGTTGTGTAAGCTGGAAGCTTTAAGAGATTAAAATGTCTGTTAAAAATGTGTGTTCTAGTATACTTCAAAACATCTATATATATGAAGCCATTCTGTTTGTGTTAAATTAGAAAAGCCCAATCAACTATACAATTGTTTCATCTTGCCAGGCTCTTGAGTGTTTGAAAAGTTTTGATGAAGAATACCGTGATTAGGCACTTTACAAAACAGCAGCGTTCCCTCCGCAACCTGTTGCGGAAGACTGACGAGACTTGCCTTTGGCTCAGCCTATAAAATCTCTCTGCAGGATTATTTTCTGTAATTAGTGTGCACTTAATTCTAGGGGTGGCTTGGCTACTTTTTTTTATCCATCCATCCATCCATTTTCTTCCGCTTATCCGAGGTCGGGTCGCGGGGGCAGCAGCCTAAACAGGGAAGCCCAGACGTCCCTCTACCCGGCCACTTCCTCCAGCTCTTCCCAGCGGATGCCGAGGCGTTCCCAGGCCAGCTGATAGACATAGTCTCTCCAGCGTGTCCTGGGTCTTCCCCGAGGCCTCCTACCGGTTGGACGTGGCCTGAACACCTCCCCAGGAGCCGTCCTGGAGCCATCCTAACCAGATGCCCGAGCCACTTCATCTGGCTCCTCTCAATGCGGAGGAGCAGCGGTTCTACTCCGCGTCTCTCCCGGATGACAGTGCTTCTCACCCTATCTCTAACGGAGAGCCCAGCAACCCTGCGGAGAAAACTCATTTCGGCCACCTGTACCGGCAATCTTGTCCTTTCGGTCACTACCCAAAGCTAATGACCATAGGTGAGGGTAGAAACGTAGATCGACCGGTAAATTGAGAGCTTTGCCTTTCGGCTCAGCTCTCTCCTCATAACAACAGACCAGTGCAGAGTCTGCATCACTGCAGACGCCGCACTGATCCGCCTGTCCATCTCGCGTTCTATCCTTCCCTCACTCGTGAAATAGACCCGAGGTACTTTAACTCTTCCACTTGCGGCAGGACCTCATCCCTGACCTGGAGATGGCACTCCACCCTTTTCCGGGCGAGAACCATGGACTCGGATTTGTAGGTGCTGATTTTCATCCCAGCCGCTTCACACCCAGCTGTGAACCGATCCTGTGAGAATTGAAGGTCATTGCTTGATGAAGCCAACAGGACCACATCATCTGCAAAAAGCAGAGACCGAATCCTGCGGCCACCAAACTGAAACCCCTCAACGCCCTGGTTGCGCCTACAAATTCTGTCCATGAAAGTAATGAACAGAATCGGTAACAAAGGGCAGCCCTGGCGGAGTCCAACCCTCACTGGAAACGGGTCGACACCTGTTTTACAGGGAACGAACCGCCTGGATTATGTGGTCTGAAACCCCATATTCCCAGAGCACTCCCCACAGTATTCCCCGAGTAACACGGTCGAATGCCTTCTCCAAGTCCACAAAACGCATTTAAACTGGACCCTGCCGACAGTATAGAGTTGGTCCACAGTTCCATGACAAGGACGAAAACCACACTGTTCCTCCTGAATCCGAGATTCGACTATCCGGCGGATCCTCCTCTCCAGAACCCCTGAATAGACCTTACCGGGAAGGCTGAGGAGTGTGATCTCACAATAGTTACAACACACCCTCCAGTCCCCCTTCTTGAAAAGCAGGACCACCACCTCGGTCTACCAGTCCAGGGGCACTGACCCCGATGTCCACCCAAAGCTGCAGAGTCGTGTCAACCAAGATACGCCCACAGCATCTAGGGCCTTAAGGAACTCTGGGCGGATCTCATCCACCCCCGGAGCCTTGCCACCAAGGAGCTTTTTGAACACCTTGGTAACCTCAGCCCCAGCTGTCAGCTGCCACCAGAGTCCCATGGGCCAAAACGGCCTGATGGGACTCTTTCTTCAGCTTGACGGCATCCCTCACCGCTGGTGTCTACTAACGGGTTCTGGGATTACCGCCACGACAGGCACCGACCGCCTTTCGGCCACAGCTCCAATCAGCCGCATCAACAATGGGCACGAAACATCGCCCATGTCCACTGCCTCCCTCGGAACATGGTCAAAGCTCTCCCGGAGGTGGGACTTAAAACTCCTTCTGACAGGGGACTCGGCCAGACATTCCCAGCAGACCCTCACGATGCGTTTGGGTCTGCCAGCTCTGCCAGGCATCCTCCCCCAACGATCGGAACAAACTCACCACCAGGTGGTAATTGGTTGACAGCTCTGCCCCTCTCTTCACCCGAGTGTCCAAAACATGTGGCCGCAAGTCCGTCGACACAACCACAAAGTCAATCATCTAACTGCGGCCCAGGGTTTCCTGGTGCCAAGTGCACATGTTGACACCCTTATGCTTAAACATGGTGTTCGTTATAGACAATCCGTGACGAGCACAGAAGTGCAGGCTTGAAGCCGGGGGGGCAACAAGAATTACCATCCCTGCCCGTCGCCTCTCATTGCTGGCAACACCAGAGTGGAATGAAGTCCATCCCATCTCGAGAGGAATGGTTCCAGATCCCTTGCTGTGCGTTGAGGTGAGACCGACTATGTCTAGCCGGACTTTCTCCACCTCACGCACCAGCTCATGCTCTTACCCCACGAGAGAGGGGACATTCCACGTACCCGACAACTAGCTTCTGTAGCCGAGGATCGAACCGCCAAGTCTCCGCCTCAGGCCGCCAACCAGCTCACTTAGCACCCGACCCCTTTGGCCCCTCCTATGAGTGGTGAGCTCATGGGATGGGGGACCCCTGTTATTTTTTCGGGCTGTGCCCGACCGGGCCCCATGGGTGCAGGCCTGGCCACCAGACGCTTGCCATCGTGCCCTACCTCCAGGCCTGACTCCAGAAGGGGACCCCGGTGAGTAGTGTCCGGGCGAGGGAAAACGAAGTCCAATTGTGTTATTCATCATTAGAGTCTTTTAAACCACTCTCTGTCTGGTCCCTCCCCTAGGACCCTACCAGGGGCATGACAGCCCCCGACAACTTAACTCCTAGGATCATTGGGACATGCAAACTCCTCCACCATGATAAAATGGCTCAGGGAGGCCCAATAAAGGAAAAATGTTAGATTTGTAATGTAATATTTAAAACTATATTTCAAGTTTATAATCGTATTCACTGTATGATTCTTGCTGATATCAGTATTAGCTGATATTCGAAGCTGCAGTATCGGATTGGAACAGAAAATTGGGACACCCCTTGGGTTTATTGTGGTGTTCAAAATATGTAAACTTTTGACATCAATCCCATCACATGAGTTAACATTATCAAACCATTACAAATACAGTATATACAGTGCTTTCTGCTATTAAGTCACACATTAACAGAAAGACTTTTATCTTAAATTGGTATGCGTCAGTTATATGGAAATGTCTAAAACTGTAATAACCCCAGGATGCCGATACTGTAATACCTCACCATCGAGTTAGTTTTACCGCACTGCAGGGCTCCATTCAGGTTCTCTTCACTTGACAGCTACTGCTACTTAAGCTTGATGCTTTCTTTCAAGTGGAGGAAATTCTTCCATAGCGTCTGAGCTCTAAAGAGGCGATACAGCGTAATTGCCATATTTGGCAGCCCCTAGGGGTTTTCAAGCAGATCTTAATAAAGCTCGTTCTGTGTTCAGTGGCCTTAAAAGGAGCTGAAAAGCGACCCAGCACCTGTTTTGCATCTGTAGCAGCCGTATCCCGACAAAACCTGATAACAGGGCTGAGGGACTTAGCACAGGCCCGCAAAAAGCTTCAGGGATTTCAGTGGTATCACCACATTATCTTGTTGCTCAAAATGATGAGTCAAAACTGTTGACAGGTTTTTTTAACATATCTTTGCAAATATTGATGACTACCATGTTGAAGGATGTTTTCAAAGCGGACTGGACACTGAATCTCACAGATGATCACACTCCCAAGGAAGCTTTATTCTCTTTTTCCCTATTGGTTTGTGTTGTCCTGTCACCATGGTAACCTGTTGACAATAGCCACAAGTGTGGTGTACCCTCTCACTCTCCAATGAAAAAAGAAAATAATGACAAAAGCAGAGCATTTTGTGGTGTTGAATCATGCTTTCTTTAAGAAACACGATACTGGTCTTATCACTGTTTTGCTCTCCAGTCATCCATTCCTTGCCCGTTTCCTTCTGTTTCAGTTATTTCCATATTTATTCATCTTTTCTTTTTTCGCCCCAGAGGTAATATTTTACCCCATTTGTGATTCATCAACCAATTCATAAAGATGTGTAATTTAAGGTAGCAGTAAGACAAGGAATGGACATGGTAAGCTATAAGTGAATTGAAAGGTGGAATTGTATGGGATGGATTGTGATTAATCGTGTCTTGAAGCAATTGGAAAAAAATGGAGTGCTCTATTTGGCTGCAACCAGCAGAGAGGACTTGTTGATTCAGCCTTGTCTAGTTGGTAGTCTAAAGAAGAACATAGCGGTCATGGAATGATGAAGATGCCATGGGCATCAAAACAGGACCTCAGAGAGAAATTTTCCCATACTATAACAAATATTAAAATTTAAAATTCATTAATAGTTAATCAAGGGTGTGAGGTAGTCAAATGGCTGCTGGTGTCACAAGATCAAAACGTGACGAGATTTCTCAATCAGAAAAAAATCGGAATAATAAATATATTCATTAAATTAATTAGATAAATTTGTTGGTCTCCATTGTCTTGTTCTCGTGGACCCAGTCTCATGTATTGTCTTGTCTTGTGAGTTGGGTGTCTCGTGAGACCCCGTCAAGTGGCCATGGCTAGTAAGAAATTATTCTCAATAACTTTTTTTGTTTATTCCCTTTTAGCCAAGCACACTGCCCCAGGGAACAGTGAATATGAACCTGTGTACGGACGTCATAGATGCTGAACCCAAGACGGGCCAAAAAAACTCCTTGTGCATCATCACCCCAGAGCAGGAATACTTCATCAGAGGAGAGAATAAAGAGATCATCAATGGGTAAGTGTCCTGGCAAGTAACATTTTTTTTAAAAACACTATTTAAAAACATATTTTTCAACCTCTCTTCAGCTGGACTGAACAGTTGGTCGTTTATCCCCGCACCAATAAACAGAACCAGAAAAAGAAACGCAAGGTGGAGCCTACAACCTCCCAGGTATACCTACTCCATAAGGCGGTTTTCTGACATAGCTTGAATGTTGTCTATTTTTTTGGTTACTGCTTAAATTTTAAACATTGAGTCATTTTGAAAATTGTATCGATCTCCATGCAGGAGCCAGGCCCAGCCAAAGTAGCAGTGACTGGTTCGGGCATCCCTGAGGCAGAGAAGGTTCCAGACTCCAGTTCCATCATATGGCAGGAAGAGCTGAACCAAAGAGAGGCGGAAGGGACATCAGTCTGGGCCCCTGCTGAGCTGCCCCCAGGATCGCCACCACTCCCTACAGGCAAGGAAAAACACCGTTTAAAAATTGACCTTAGTTGTCCTAGTAATTTGATTTCCAACAGCGACAGAAAAATAATTGCCGTCCGATTTTAATTCTTTTCTAGGTGAATATATAACTGTCAGACAAGGGTCTGATGCAGGCTCAGTGAATGGTGACGAGGTGGACCAGGGTGGAGTGGTGCTGCACGGTTCGGTGCCACAGCTGCCCAGTGGCCTCCTTTCCCCCACAGGTTCCTGCTCCAGCCTGGGGGGTGTACCCCATTGCCTCTCTCCAGCTCCCAGTGACCCCTTCCCCTCTGGCAGCTCTCTGCTATCAAATGGTTCTCACATCAGTGGTTCAGTAAGCTCTCTGGACTCCGATGCCAGCGGCAGCACAGTGACCAGCACTGAAAGCCACCAGGCCAATCAGCAGGGAAACCATTCCGTCAGCCACCACGATATGCAACGATCCCGCAGACTGGAGGCAGAGGAACGAAAGGCAGAGAAGAGGAGCCGTTTTAGGAGCCCTGACAGGCAGGAGAGGGAAGCTGTCCTCAGCCCCGAGAGGAGGTCAGTGTCCTCTTCTTCCACTGACATAGGTTTTCCTCACTCACCAGAATGTTTCAACAGTCTGGCAGTTTTTAAATGAAACTTCTTCTTATTAAGGGAGAAAAAATCAAAACGTACATGGCATGCAGAAATTTAATTCAGCCACTTTGGAAGTTTTTACCAGCATGAATTACCTTTTAAAGGTCATGCCACAGTATCTCTGGTCAAGACATGACTAAGCCCAAAACACACCAGGAAGTCCGTCTCTGCATGGCTGAGCAAAAACAAAATGAAGACTTTTGAGTGGCGTAGTCAAAGTCGTGACCTGAATCCTGTTGAGATGCTGTGACATGACCTTAAAAAGGCGGTTCTTACTGGAAAATTCTCCAGTGTGGCTGAATTACAAAAATTCTGCAAAGATGAGTTGGCCAAAATTCCTGCATAAAGAATACAAGTCACTTTCCAGACAGAGAATGCATTTAGCCCGATAACTGCCCTGTGTCCTTTCTAACAAATGTAGCGTTTCACTTGATCATCGCCTGGTTAGGACACCTTCCTCTGAATGAAGTGCTTGGCTGATGAGGCTAGAACAGAATGAGACGCACACATACACTCACAATCCTGTTGTCTTTCAACTGTTGTGGTTTACTTGGACCGGGAAATAATTGACTGTTGGACCGGGAAATAATTGACCGTATCTGCAAGGATTGCTGATGTATAGTGAGCATCGTTCTTATATGAAAATCTTACGTTCTTCTTTTGTCAGTCGTTACAACACCTACCGTAAGCAGAGAATACAAATCTGCCCTGCGTACTTTCCATTCAATAATCTGCCTGCTGGCCCCCATGCTGTGGGGAGGCAAAAGTCTCACGCCCACATACACACACTAAAGACAGCAGCTTTTCAAACAAACCAAGAGGGGGTCAGCGTTTTCCTCCCAGAGTTAGTTTCCTGCTCCATTTCACCCCCCCGGTCTACGCTTAGCACGCTCACATTTTAGCCTCATTTACTCCCCAACCCCCTTCATTTCCTGACATCTTTCTAATGGAAGGGTTATAAACCAGTTATAAACCAAAAGCATATAGCAGGACAAGTTAATGATGAAAATCTTCTTTTATTACTTTTTGATGGCTACAATGAAAACACACACTTTGTCTTATTTTTTGTTTTCACTCAGTGACTACTGGAAATGATGACATAAACATCATTAAGGGTCCTGTGTATTGTAGTGAGTGTTGAGCTGTGGGCCATCCTTCCGCTTAATTGTGTTAATGGAAATTAAATTAAATACCTTGTCCTCTTTGGTTTGCAATATCCCATCTGATTACGTGAGAGATTGGGCAGAGCCTGGACTGGTTCCCAGTCATCAGCTGCACACTCATTAAAAATGTAATGTTGTAAAATGTACAACTAGTACAACTGATTGCCTGCACGTTCTATTGTGGGTAATGGTGCAGTGTTGCTTCACAGCCGCTCTGGTGTTATTGAGAAGTTGGAAGCCCTGGAGCTTGAGAATCAGGAGAAAATGGAGGTGGAAGAGACGAGCAGGAGTGGAGGCAGACAAGGCCGCAGTGAGCACAGACGTTTCCACAGAGAGGTATACAACTATTTTCTTTGTGTGTGTTTTGTGTGTGAGCGTTGTAAAGCAGCTTACCATTCATACAGAGTCAGATTTAAATAGTGCTTTTAAACAGCAAAACATGGAAGGGCATATGTGAGCTCGGTCACAGGACATTTTTCCCCTCTGTCCTATCATGTCCCCTCTCGTCCTCCTGTAGCTTTCCTTCGGTCTCTTTTCCCTCATTCTCTCCTGTCTTTGTTTTGTTGGTGGGTCAAAGGTCACCCATGTGTGTCGTACTCATTTCCAGTTTCCATTCTGTGGCAGTATTCCCTTGGTAGTTTAGCTTCCTTTTCCCACCATGGCCTTTATGCTATGATACAGTCTTTTTGATACTGTTAAATAGGTTTCTCTTGTTTTGCCAGCTGTTTTTCACTCATGCAACTAGTGAAGTGTGTGCAGACAAAGAAGCCGGGACTGCATATGCACTTCTATGTTATTAATAGTAACAAATTCCACTACTTTCCTGTTTCCTGTCAATGTTAGTGTGCATTTTCTCAACTGCAACTAACTGATGGGTTGTACTTCGCTCTACATTTTTTTGTTTTCATTGTTGCATTGAATTACACTCAAAATTATCCAACCCACATTGCTAATTATAGTCATTTGCAATGCTTATAAACTTCAACCTTGAACTTTAATACAAGAAAAAAAATTGAAAACATTGTATATAAAAAAATCAAAAATGAGTGTTGTTTTACCATGTAAACGTACCTTGAAAGAAGTTTATGTGCCATTTGAAAAATGAGTATACAATGATTCATTAATTTTTAATGAGATTTGACAAAAAAAATCTGACAAAATTGACAAGAATGATAAATTTGAAGGCTCTTTATTTTTAAACAATTATTTCAGTATTTAAATTATTTTTTCCCACTATTAAGAAAAACATGATTTTAAAATATAAAAAATAAAATAATAAAAACGGAACTATTGCAAATTAAATAATACAATTTAAGATATATACTGTATATACATTTAAAAATTATATGTAAAATAATAAAAAATACGTGTCTTTTTGATGTGCATTATTTACAGGCTTGTGGGCCACATAAAACAATAAGGCGGGTCAAATCTGGCCCCAGGTCCTTGAGTTCGACCCCTGTGCCATAAAGTCAGGACATAATTAGGGCAACTTTTTACACTCTGCTCATTTTACCAGCTGAGATTTCACACAGGCTTCCAAAACATACTTTCAAAGATGTAAACATAAAGTTAAGACACATAGCAGTGTTAAAATTAAAGCAGAGCATGAAGTCAACACAGAAAAATATGAGCAAATGTGCTGTTCTCTATTTCGCACAAAAGTGTTCCGTTGGAGCTCGTACTGGTGGCCTGTTAATTAGCATGACCGAGATTATAAAATAACCCATCATTTTGTATTCCGCTTGTCCTCGCTATGGTCGCTGGGGTATGCTGGAGTCTGTCAGCTGACGAGAGGCGAGAGACAGGGTATACCCCGACTGGTCACCAGCCAATCGCTGGGCACATACGGACAAACAACCCTTCACAATCACATTCATACCTACGGCCAATATAGACTGTCCAGTTAGGGTGGTTTTTTTGGAAAGGAAACGGAGTACCCCTTAGAAAACCTACACACGGGGAGAACATGCAAACCCCACATAGAGGGGATTTGAACACAAATCCTTAGTCCCCAACATGCTAACCACTAGGCCACCGTGCGACATCTTTTTCAGATATTTTTCAAAATAGCTATAGCAAGAAGTCACTATTTACTGGAAGTAGTCATTTATTGAAAGGTTTTAAATGTAATTTACAAAGGAGGTTGTATAATTTTGAATGCAACTGTATACCAGTACGTATACAAAACACTAATATGTTCACTTATTTGTATGTCCTAAGAAGCAGCGGACTGACATGGGTCATGGTCTGGATTTCCCCTCCTCCTTGCCGCCTCTTAGGAGAGCTAAGTCTCTTGACCGGAGGACCACCGATTCAGTCATGACAGTGAGTGATTTGTTTTCCTGTTGCTTTTCTAAATATATATTATCCAGACCTATTTATCATCTATATATTCACATTATGCGCCTTTTAATGTTTACAATGTGGTGTGGCTGAATTACCAACATTGTCAGTTTAAGTTTGGTAAGTCAACTGATTAATTTTTGGCCAATATTGCTAACCTTCCTGTTTAGGTCTGTTTAATGCCCAAGTCTTCACTCTTTCTATTGTGTATCTTGGGGTTGACCGTGTGGTTTATTATATATTTGGTCAGGTACAGTGGACCCTTGAAACATGAACACAATCAATCCAGGAGATTATTTGATTTTTAATAACTTGGCCCCATACTGCAAAAAAAAACAAACAACATAACGTATAAGCATAGCAAAATATCCATTGTTACAGGTTCTAATTGCTGGGGACAAAAATCAATTTTGAGAAGGGGTGTCACGAGATTTCGTGAGATTAAAATGTGAACTATATTTCTCGTGTAGAGCCATCTTGCAAGAACAGGGCAGCCAGAAGTCTTATCAGACTGTGAACTATGGCATTGTTACTGTGAATGATAATACATGTAATATGGAAGTGGCAAGATTGAAACCACGCATAAAATGCTTTACGTGCGCTATAAATCTTAATCCTAACAACCTCTGTTTCCAGCATCATTTGCTCTTGAAGTGTAGTGTTTTTTTCTATTTTGTACAGCTGCCGCCATGTTAATGTCCAAGCAATCAAAGTTACGTAAGATTTGTCAGATCAAAGCACGATCACTGCATAGGACTTCTCACAAAACATGTGATTTTCAGACGGTCTTCCTACTTCTGGACCGTAAGCATCCTGGGAACTGCTGTTATTTTAGCGTAACCATAAAACTATTCATTTTAATAATATATAGTGAAGAATCAACATAACACTGACCAGACGGGCCAATAATCAAGAAAAAGTATGTGAACCTTTTTAGAATTTCAAATAAATTAAACACATAAGTGTGACCTCACTATAACATGTGATCTGATGTTCGTCAGTTAACAAATACTGAGGGACTAAAATAATGACACGGCATTTCTTTGTTCTTTCATGTCTTTATCGAGCGCAACAAAAAAAAAACACTTCATAGTGGTTGTGAAAAAAATTATATGAACCTTTAGGATTATTAATCCCCTCAATAACAGCAAAAACCCCAACCAGTCGCTCCCTGTCGCTGTGGATCAGACCTGCACATCGTTAAAGGAACTAATGCCCATCTTCTGGTCTCGTGTATGGCCCTCTTCAAGTCAATCCATAGTATCTCTACTGGGATCTGGGCTTTGACTTGGCCACACCAAAAGGCAGATTTTGTTTATCTGAAGCCATTTTGTTATGGACTTGTAGTTGGGATTTTTGTCCTGTAGCATCGTTCAACCTTTTCACCATTTCAGCTGATGTACAGACATTCTCACATGTAACTGCAGAATTGTCTGATATTGTTGGCAATCCAGCTTTGCCCCAGTGATTACAAGTTGGCCAGGCCCTGACACAACAAAGATCGCCCGAATCATGATGGATCCTCCAGCATACTTCACGGTTTGGATTATGTTTTCACTACCCAAAATGTAGTGCTGTGTTTTTTCCCCAAAATACTTCCAATTAAATGCCAATATCTCTGTGAAGTGCAAACTTCAGACGCCTAACAATGTTCTTTTTGGCTTCTTTCATGGTCTTCTGCTGTAGATATTGCCAGTCCCAAAAAGTTCTCCCATTTTCTAAAGGCTTGGAAACTTTGTAACTCGTGGCAGTTTTATGTAAATCAATTCTTGATAGTAGATCCTTTTGAAAGCTTTTGGCAAATCATGGCCTGTTCATCTTGTGCAGTGCAAATTTCAAAAATGAAAGTTTGTTTTTTTTATTACTGTAACCTAAATAGCTGTAGTCCACACCTCCAAACTCGAGATCTTTACGAGGTTTTCAGTGTGCTAAAACCTGACTCCAATTAGATCAGATCACAATTTGACAAATTTATACAGAAAAGCGTGAATTTCCAAAAGGTTCACTGAACATCATTCCAGGACATCTTGTATTTATTGGTGTTTACTTTTTTTTATACTATAAATGCATCAACATGAAATATATCACCTAATGAGATGCCGATTTTGCCGATGAGACTACCAATTTATTTTTAGGGCAATGTAATATGAAAAATGTGTTTAAGTAGTCACTTATTTTGAGTCTCGGGATATAACCTTCATTTCTTGTACACTTACATACATCCATGCCCAAACCGAGAGCAGAGGCTGGCGTAACCAGTTTTTGTGGTCTTAGGAGCTGTCCGCACGGACACGTCTTCAGATCAAAACAGGAAATTATTTTGTTGTTTCAGCATTACATCTACAAAAAAATGGCCATGTGGGTGTATTTTTGTTTGGAAAAATTTGAAAACGCTGGTTTGTTGCTACTCTGTAGACAACCAAATCGCCACTTACTGAAACGATGACGTCACTTAGAGTTGACAAGCCAAAATGCCCAACATAACATCTGGATATTTTGGTGTGTCACGTGGTTCCGTCCACATGTCTGTGTAAGTGTGCCTTATCAATTAAACCCTTTTCACCCAGTGATTCGTCCCGTCTGAATGCGACTATTTACAAATCTGGCACAGCATGGACTCAAATGTCTTTCCAAGCATCAAAATGTAATCTTAGCACTGTTTCGGGGCTTTATTTTGGTTTGGTTTTGACGCAATGTGCAGCTGGATAATGCATACAACAGTACCTGTCTCATAGTAATCAGTAGTCGTATTATGTGCAAATAGTAAAAGGAAATACTTCCATTACAAATGGAATATTTACGATCCGAAGGTAAAGCTTAAGGCCGTGTACGTAATGTGAAGCAAGTCATTACTAGCACGCCAATATTATTATCATCAGAAAAATGATACCGATATGAGCCCATATCTTATTTTTATGGCAATATTGGCATTCCTAGTAGAAACTTGCTGTTAACGCCAACTCAAACGCTCCAAAAGATTTCTGTTAGTCATTGTGCTTCAGTATGTCTGTGGTCTCTAGATAAAGTCTCTACTGTTCTGCAAAGCTGTAGGATCCAGGGTGAAAATGAGTTCCAAAAGTTTAACTGTTTGGAAAAGTCTCTAGGCCTTTTGAACTACAAGGCAAAAAATAGTTTGGGTATCCCAAACTACATTAAAGCAGCACAGTGATGGCTCATAAGCAATTAGTATTAGCCCAAATATTGACTTTTTCTTTAGATTACTTGATGATGTTACCTTTCTCCTCAAGACTAATGTTTCTCTGATGCGATGTTATGAAGGTGTTGCCCAGCCTCCATCTCTCCCACTCTTCTTCAGGTTACAGAACTCATTCTGTTTGTGGACTTTTGCTTGCTGCATATTTTCAGTGCACTCATTTTTTGTCTGTACGTGCTCGTGTATGCTGCTCAACGTGAAGTGGTTGAGGTTTGGAACGTGAGCGTCTGTTCATGTAAAAAATGGGCAGTTAGCTTTAAGGACTAAATGCAACTCAAATGTCACAATTCCATTCTTTTATTATTAATATTATTATTATTATGGTGGGATATGTTATGGTCGACCATTTGTTGACATTTTGTCCTCAGCTGTCAAGAAAGATGGCTTTGTTCCGCACACAATCAGTTCATTTGCAGGTCTATTAGGTTCCTGCTTATGGAAAACTTTAATTCGCCCATCAGGATCACAGTCATTATGTGAAATTTGAACACATCTTCACCTATTCTATGCATGTAACGGCACACACCTATTTCCACTATAAAGCCCTCTTAAAAAAAACTCCAAATGCGTGCCAACAATAGTCCATTTACATAACTGACCTGCATATTAATCAGACTACCATGACATTGCTATCATAGGCGCTAACACTGAAGAACTGATTTCCACTACAAAGAGGTAACGGGCCTAAAAAATGCGACTGGTCACCAATTTGTACTGAAATGGAAAACAAATATCTGTAAGGTATTATTAACCCTCATTGCATGTTTTATTTGTACAGGGCTAGATGGACTGTTTTTAGGATGACAGTGAACAGTGACGGTTGTCCGTCTAGTCCAACGGGCCGTTTGTTGTGATGCAGTCTTGGAGCAATGCTTTCCTCAGCATATAAACAAATCCTTTCCATCGACGGTAACCCTTTGTGCCATTCAGCACAGCAGAAAGACTGGATTGCTGTCAGCATGGCTTGGCAAGATCATTTGTACCACCAAGTTGTCTCGGACCCCGTCTGTTCTGCCATTTCACTAGCTCTTCAACAGTAGCTCATCCTCAACAGGTAGCTCATCCTCTATATTCATTCTCAAAAAGATAACGTTCTGGTTCCTATTTGTCCAAAGGTAGTTGGCGGCTTTGGTGGCGCGTCTCAAGAATTCTTGTCTGCCATGATTACTATACGCACGTTTTGTGCTGCTGTTGTGAAATAGATTGTTGCTATGGGCTCTGTGAAATCAATGTGCTTATGGAAAGAAGTTTCTGTTAATGCTTGAAATACGGCAAAATACTGTGTTACATCTTAATATGAATATACTTATCTCAAATGTGGCTGTTACTGCATGGTCACATCATGTATACAAAACAATAGAGCTTGGCTGGAGGTTTTAAAGGGGGCTTTATAGTACGCGTGTCTCATTACGTGCATTGCTAGCTGTTTTTCTCTCTGTGGAATGCACAGAAAAAGAAAAACGTGTGTTTATATTTCACACTAGGATATGGATGAAAGGCAGAATTCCAAGAAAGACGAGTTTTTCTTTAAAGGTGCCTTTTATGTGGTTGGATAACAACAAGCACTCAGGCGTTAAAATCTTTTAGATTCTAAAGTCTCGCTCGAAGTGTATTTTGCCACAGAAAGCCAAAGAAAAAGCAAATTATGCAGAGGTGTCTGTTGATGCTTGCTTACATTCTGCGTGCATTTCTGAATAACACACACTTCACCAGTGTGTAATGAGTAACTGTTGCTGCTGGCTTGAACATTTCCCAATACTTCTATAGCTCCTGCTAGACAAACAATCACTTGCTTCACAGTGGGTTTTGCCCTGACCAGGGGATTTGTAAGCAGGAATTAGCATCACAGAGAACGGTAGCTCTAACTATATCCTGCTCTGCATGGTTGGCTTCTTCATTTATGGCTTTTAGAAGCTTTGCTGCGATTGAAGTTGTTCTTTTTGTGTTGGTTTATTGCATAATTGCATAACTTTGTATACGGTCCTGGTTAATTGTTTTCAGGTACAAACATGTTATTGGGTACTAGAGCATTCTCACTTCAGTCATGTGGTTCAATGTGAGTTTTTCCCTCTACTCTTAACAACATATATTACAGTATGCTCTAAATTTGTTAGTGTGTGTGTGTGTGTGTGTGTGTGTGTGTGTGTGTGTGTGTGTGTGTGTGCGTGCGTGTGTTTGTGTTCACCGCATCTGCTACCTGTGATCACCATCCACATGTACATTGTCTCCCACTGTTTGGAATCACAGCAGGTTACAACCATGTCAAGCAATGGCTCTTGCATCCTCAGCTGGATTCTCATAGTGCAGAAACTAATGAGGCAGAAGTTGTATCTGACTAGTGGTCTACACTGAGACCACTAACCTTATCTATTGCTTGACATTAGCCTAGCCACTGGTTGGGTTCAACTTCTCCCTCCCCCCGGCTGTTGTGTGATTTGACCGAGCATGATTTTTCACTTTTTTTGACAAATGTGTGTGGAAAGTACACTTACACATTAAAAATAAAGTGGTTTGTGAGTACAGTTTTGTATTAATTAGCTGAATTTTTAAATGTTTTGATAAGTGCAAATAAAGTATACAAATAAAATATATTTTTATTTGAAACTGAAAATAGTAATTTTGTCATCTGGTTTTTTCTGTTCAATTATAGCCCGATTTACTGAACTTCAAGAAAGGCTGGATGGTGAAGCTGGATGAGGAAGGACAGGTACGTGGATTGCTGTTTTTCTGCTAATTAAAATAAAGCCTCTTTCAACAAAACCCTTGAAAATTGTAATCATAGCTCCATTTGAATATTGTGTCCTGGGGTCGGTTCGTTTGCTTTGTTACTATGGTTCGTTTGGTCAAGTGGGGATGCAGTCCACTGAACCCACAACCAGACCGAGACTGCCTGATAAACGCCTGACTGCAACTGGACTGTAGTCCTAAGTGAGGCAAGTGTGATTTATAAATCACACCAAAAACACCAGCTATATCACCAAATGCGGGCCAAACCGGGTGATGGTTAGCAAAAACCCAACAGAAAGCTGTGTGAAAATCATCCAAACAAGTGCAATAGTTAAACATACCTCTTTTCATCAAAGGGGGCGTGTGGCTCATTACAGTTGGGTCAGAAACGGCATTTCCTTGCAGCACCTATCCAGGAACCTCAATGTTACATCTCAACTGGTAAAAACCCCACCATGGAAACAAAAGTCCTACAATCCTATGCAACCCCCAAGATATGTTGTTTTGTACGCTTTACAATATCAACATTATTTGGTCTGATGACAAAAGTTTAAGTGTGCTAACAGAATTGTACTCACATTCACGGCAAGTATTTTTTTAAAGTTTTGGTCTGTTCTAGGAGTAATTGATCATAATTCAGTTTCTTTATAGCTTTATTATTTTACCTCAACTGCTTTTCCTTGTATGTACTACAGTGGAAGAAGTACTGGTTTGTGTTGACGGATCATAGCCTGCGGTACTACAAGGATTCCATAGCAGAAGAGGTAGTAGCCCTCAGTGATGTTGCAATAGGCTAGATTGTGTTGTTTGGATTGGTGTAGTTATATGGGTCTTGTTGGTCTTTTTTAAGGCCTCTGACCTGGATGGTGAGATTGATTTGTCAACCTGTTGCAATGTAACGGAATACCAAGCTCAACGGAATTATGGCTTCCAAATACAAGTAAGAATGCACCTCCGATTCATTTATAATTTTGACAGACTTTCTCATGCGCAGTGTTGTTCACAAGTCTGTTAACTATTTGACCTTAATACTTCACAAAGCACATAAATTAGTGGCGTACATTGTCCCCATCTACTAAATTAATTTCTTGTTGATTTATAATGGTGTTAGTGTGTTTATAATCATTATTTTCACTGTTTTGAGTTTTTATGTTTTTAAACTAGGCATTCGTATGTAAGCTGATATACACCTTGTTTTGAACGTTTAGACTCAAGAGGGAGTTCATACTCTTTCGGCCATGACAGCAGGTATACGAAGGAATTGGATCCAGGCAGTCATGAAGAATGTCAGACCATCTACTGCTCCTGATGTAGCAAGGTAAGTCCATTAGTATGGATGCACAAACCCTCCTGATCAAAATTTTTAAAATGCAGTTTAGGTTTTGCACTGATCTTAAGGAGGTTCCTAGTACTAGCTACTGTCATGATCTCTTGATGACAAAGGCAAAAAAGCTTTTTTTCTCTTTGAACGTGATCAAATTGTTGTGCATAAACAAGGCCTCTTGTAGCGTGCCATTGCCGCTGAGGTACAGTAAGAGTAATTTGCATTCTTCTGAGATATTTTTTCCACACGGCACAGTGAAGGGGGTGATTGATGATTTGGGGTGTTTTTTACTTCAGTTAAACAATGATGGCTTAGGTGGAATTCTTCTTACTGTCCTCCAGTTCAACTGAAGACCAAGGTTCTTTCACTCCTCTGGAGGGACTGATCAGACCAGATGTGACCCATGACTCACCATCCTCTGAAACATCTGTGGAGAGAGAGTCCACTCCAGGTGTCGTCAAGAGCCGAGCACGTGAACGTCGACGAGAAGGTCGATCTAAGACCTTTGACTGGGCAGAGTTTAGGCCCATCGCCCAAGCCCTGGCTCAGCAACGCGCACAAGAGGCAGAGAGCCTCCAGACAGACTTAGGAGAGCTTGAGCGCAGTCGGAGGAGGGAGGAGAGGCGGAAGCGGTATGAATGTGTGACAAACTCATCGATGGAGCACTCGCCACTCAAAGATTCTCAGAGGCTAGATTTTGAAGGTGTAGATAGACTTGGACAGCCACGGCCTGATTCATCGGGTCCTCAGTTTCTGGAGAGACAGCAGAAAGTGGAGGAGGCGATTGAGCAACACTGGCGACAGGTAGAGAAAACACCGATACGAGAGGAGCGCCGGGTGCCCCTGTCTTCAACAAGTCCACCCGTTGAGACTGCGGAGCTGAAACAGCTGTTGGAGAATTACAAGCAAGGGGTAGGTTAACCGGGGTATTTTTCTGCTTATGGGTCACATTTCAGTCCCATCACACACAGCATGTTAAATCTCTGCTAGGCATACAGTGTGTGTTTTGTTGCAAATTGCACACAGTTGAGGGTTCGGCTAACGGCTTCTCTGGGTTTTAAAGTATAACGTAACATATATAACATATATTTTTTGCTTTTTTTTGCTCTCTTGCTTTCAGAGGTCTATTTCAAGATGCAGTTTAGACCACTTTCAATTGCATTTCAGAAGGCTAGTTATGAATGAATCATGCTGAAAAAGGCAGGCACTTAAAAACAACTTGGAAGATAACTGGACAGATGTTTTCACATCCATTAAATGAGACCAGCCAGGTAAACAAATCACATAAACCAACAGAACAGCAAATGTTGTAGAAGTGCTCCCACTGGTTTGACCGACGGCTCACACTCTGTGGGTTGGTGTTCTTCCACTAAAACTTGCTGGTGGCTGTAAATGTGTTTATCAAAACATCTGTGCCAAAACAGAAACGTCTGCAGCACTTAAACCATTAAGTACACAGGCTGTAGATCCACGTTGCAAGGACGTGGTGAGGGCAAAAGGCTCAGAGTTTGGCAAATTAAAACCAGCGATGCACCGATCCACCTTTTACTGATACTGTTCTGATACTGTTAATATTATAGCATGTTCATACGCTATAAGAAGGACAAGGAGGTGGTCAATTTATTGAACAAAACAGGCTACTGGTGGGCGACCGCTTAATATCGCATATGCAAGTAGTGTTCAAAATAATAGCAGTCCAATGTGACTAACCAGATGAAGTACTGTTATTAAAATATTTTTATAGCTACATGGCAAACAAGTTACCAGTAGGTGCAGTAAATTCTCAGAAAACAAAAAAGACCCAGGATTCTTGATATGCACGCTCTAAAGGCTGTGCAAAAATTCAATCAGTGTGTCATTCAATCAGTGAAAAATTTTGTCAAACAGGTGGCCCCTATTTAACGATGAATCAACCACTTTCTGATTATGCATTTCTCTTTGAAAGCCTAAGGAAAATGGGTCGTTTAAGATATTGTTCAGAAGAACGACGTACTTTGATGAAGAAAAGGTGCAAAAATGATCTTCAATGCCTTAAAATGGAGAGCAAAAACAAAACAAAAAAACAGAGAGCGCTAAAACACATGGCAGAAAACGGAAGACAACTATCAAAATGAATCCAAGAATAACCAGAATGGCAAAGGATGAGCAGGATGATCAAAGACAGTCTGGAGATACCTGTAAGTACTGTGACAGATAGGATTAGCAAGAAACCCCTGCAAAGAAACTCTGTTAAAAAACGTTATCTGCATAAGAGGTTAGAGGTGAGAGTAAAATTGTTCTTTTTGGGTCCAAGGCCCGCAGACAGCTTGTGAGACGACCCCCAAACTCAATTCAAGCCGCAGTACAAAATGGAAACAGTGAAACATCATGATATGGGCATGTTTCTTCTACTATCCATCCATTCATTTTCTTCCGCTTATCGGAGGTCGGGTCGCGGTGGCAGCAGCCTAAGCAGGGAAGCACTTCGTCCAGCTCTTCCCGGCGTATGCCGAGGCGTTCCCAGGCCAGCTGAAAGACATAGTCTCTCCAGCGTGTCCTGGGTCTTCCCCGAGGCCTCCTACCGGTTGGACGTGCCCTGAACACCTCCCTATGGAGGCGTCCTGGAGGCATCCTAACCAGATGCTCGAGCCACCTCATCTGGCTTCCCTCAATGCGGAGGAGCAGCCGTTCTACTCCCGGATGACAGTGCTTCTCACCCTATCTATAAGGGAGAGCCCAGCCACCCTGCTGAAAAAACTCATTTCTGCCGCTTGTACCTGCGATCTTGTCCTTTCGGTCACTATCCAAAGCTCATGACCATATGTGAGGGTAGGAACGTAGATCGGCCGGTAAATTGAGAGCTTTGCCTTTTGGCTCAGCTCTCTCTTCACCACGACAGACCGGTGCAGAGTTCGCATCACTGCGGATGCTGCACCAATCCGCATCTCCATCTCACGTTCTATCCTTCCCTCACTCGTGAACAAGATCCCGAGGTATTTAAACTCCTCCACTTGAGACAGGACCTCATCCTGGACCTGGAGATGGCACTCCACCCTTTTCCGGGTGAGAACCTTGGACTCAGATTTGGAGGTGCTGATTCTCATCCCAGTCGCTTCACACTCAGTTGCGAACCAATCGAATGAGAGTTGAAGGTCACTGCTTGATGAAGCCAGGAGGACCACGTCATCTGCAAAAAGATGGGTTCGACTTATTACTGGCATTGCGAACCAAACTCTTGACACCGGTCATACAGGGAATGAAACGCCTGGATTAGGTGGTCCAATACCCCATATTCCCGGAGCACTCCCCACAGTATTCCTCGAGGAACACAGTCGAATGCCTTCTCCAAGTCTTCAAAACACTATACCCTTCTGAGAGTATAGAGCTGGTCCACAGTTCCACGACCAGAACGAAAACCACACTGCTCCTCCTGAATCCGAGATTCGACTGTCCGGCGGATCCTCCTCTCCAGAACCCCTGAATAGACCTTACCGGGAAGGCTGAGGAGTGTGATCCCACGATAGTTAGAACACACCCTCCAGTCCCCCTTCTTGAAAAGCAGGACCACCACCCCGGTCTGCCAGTCCAGGGGCACCGACCTCGATGTCCACCCAAAGCTGCAGAGTCGAGTCAACCAAGATACGCCCACAGCATCTAGGGCCTTAAGGAACTCTGGGCGGATCTCATCCACCCCCGGGGCCTTGCATGTGGCCGCAAGTCCATCGACACAACCACAAAGTCAATCATCTAACTGCGGCCGAGGGTTTCCTGGTGCCAAGTGCACATGTTGACACCCTTATGCTTGAACATGGTGTTCACCGCTCGGGTTAAGATCGGGGGGTCGTTTCTCCCAATCACACCTCTTTAGGTCTCACTGTCGCTGCCAACACGAGTATTGAAGTCACCCAGCAGAACAAGGGAATCCCCCGATGGAGCACTCTCTAGTACCTCCTCTAAGGACTCCAAAAAGGGTGGGTATTCTGAACTGCTGTTTGGTGCATAAGCACAAACAACAGTCAGGACCCATGGGTGCAGGCCCAGCCACCAGACGTTTGGCATCGTGCCCCACCTCCATGCCTGCCTCCAGAGGGTGACTCCGGTAACCCGCGTCCGGGCGAGGGATAACAAAGTCTAATGTTTTTATTCATCATCAGGGTCTTTTGAGCCACTCTGTCTGGTCCCTCCCCTAGGACTTGTTTGTCATGGGTGACCCTACCTGGCGCATGACAGTCCCTGACAACCTAGCTCGTAGGATCATTGGGACACGCAAACTCCTCCACCATGATAAGGTGGTGGCTCCTACTAATGGTCGGGCCTATTTATCACATAGCAGGGATCATGGATTCGTTTGCATACGTAAAAATAGGGTTAAAAGAGGTCATGCATGTTGCCTTCTGCTGAAGAGGACATGGCTTTGAAATAGGTGTTTCAACAAGACATTGGCCCCAAACACATTAGTAAACAAAAAAAATCTTGGTTCCAAGCCAACAAAATGAATGTTACGGTGTGGCCGGCCCAATCCCTGGATCTTAATCCAGTTGAGAATTTGTGGGGTGACATCAAAGATGCAGTTTCTGAAGCAAAACCAAGATACTAGTGATTATTCTGGTTAGTCACCTTAGACTATTATTTTGAACATTACTGTAACTAAAGGGTCACTACAGTGTTATTAGGTTTGTCCCACTGCAACTGTTTTACGATACTGACTTTACCGCCTGGAATATCGGTCATTGACGATCAACACAGGTCATACATTATTTTATTTTGTAGTGTGGGATGCTTGAAAAGGCTTGATATTACTCAGACATAATACAATATATGCTGGTTGTGTGCATACGGTGAACAGTGTAATCCCGACTATGCATGAGTTCAGTGTAAAAACGTGACCAGCTTGTTGATGTTTAAAAATAATACAAGTAACTTAACCTGAACGTTTGCATTTCCTTCCTCTAAGGACATTTGAATGCTTTGTCTGGCCATCACTTGATCACTGACAAGTCTTTAGTAACTCATCATATGTTTGTCCTTCTCCAGATAGAGGACCTTAAAACACAGTTGGAAGCCTGTCACCAGCAGCTGCTTCACTCCAATAATCACAAGCAGGAGCTGGAACTGCAGCTGAGAGCAGCCCTGGAGAAAGAGCAGGACATACGGGCAGGTTACATATCTCCGGTGAGTTGTTTGTTTTTGTTTTTTAATACACTTGAATTAGTGTCACCCTTACATACGCTAAATAGTATTTTATTCTCTGTTTTGTAACATCCTTTGCATGTTTTTATTGTTTAAAACATTAAAACCAAAAGGCTACAAATGTTTGTGTGCCTTTGCATGTGTTCATTGCATGTTAAGAAAAAACATTGAGATCTAATTATTATTAATGAATTAATCTCCTCTCTGTCTCATTCTTTAGGTCTACTACCAATAAACTGAACTCAATAAGATAAATGTATCGATAACTCTGCTATTAATTCTAGTTTAGAGGTTCTGAGGTGATTTTCTTCAAAAGAAGATGCCATAGAGATGATAATAGTTAATTAGATTTTTTTGAAGAAAATTTATAGTGCAGACCACAGTGATTTTTGGATAGAAATGAGAGAGTGCCCTTGAAGAGCACGTGTAGTAGACATTTTATCTACTATTATAAACAGTTTTCTTGTTGTGTTTACACCACTGCCAGTTGCATCCATTGAAATTTGTATGAATAACATCTTGGCTTGTTTTCTAATGATGTGCATGAATATGAAACTTTTGATGTCTATTAACTTCATACTGAAAAGGCAGTTCTTTTAAAGAGAGATTGTCAATATTAAGCAGTTATTGGTCAAACAATGATGAGCTTGTGTTTGTATGAATCCAGGTGTGCCCAAAGTGTGATCCGGGGGCCATAATGGCCCATGGCTTGTTTTTTTTATTGGCCCTTGCCACATTCTCAAAAATATGATTAAAAATCAAAGAGAAACCAAAAATACAGTAAATATGGAAAATGGAACAGTATTTTTTCAAGAATAAAGACACAATATTAGGTTGTAATTATAATTTTCTGATTATAAAATCAGAGTATAATGAGAATAAAGACATAATATCACAAAAAAAATGTTGAAATATTTGTAAAGAAAAAGTTTTTTCCCGAAAATATCCTTTGATTTTTCAGTATGCAACACTCGGTGGAAAACATTTGGACCCCCCGTATTAGTTTTTTTTCCCAGAGCGGGACTCGGCAGTTAAGTGTAATGAATGAATTATAGCCTCATGCTACAGTGGTGGAGTATAGTGAAAAAAATGTTTGCATTATTTTGTTGATGTTGAGTGACGTTATCTGATATGATTTAGTTTATCCAGTGAGGATGGGCATTTCACTACATTTTCCTAATTGACTATGTTTTTAATGGGAGAATCTGTCATTGTATTCTGAACTTCTGTTTTGATGCCAGTCTCGTATTGAGCAGAATAAT
>QODF01000228.1:56545-155632 GCA_024372805.1 Oostethus manadensis
GTGTGTGTGTATACTGTATGTATATAAAGGATATAAAATAGTTCACAACATTTCAAAAGTAACAGCTTGAACATGCAGGCTATTCTTGGGGAAATGAATATTGCAGAAAATTCCTGAAGTGCATATTGAATAGTTCGGTGTGTCCGATTCTGATATTTAATTGCAACCTTGAATATCGTCTGATGCCATCGATACGCTAGCAGCACAGATCTTACACACTTGTCTTGTGAAGTGGAATTGTTAAAGACACATGACTGTTATACTTCCCGTTCCCGTGACTCGCTCAATTCAGTTTATTTATAATTCAATTTCAATTAAATAAATGTACATAGCGCCACATCAGAACAACCATTATATTATGGCACTTTACATATAAAGGTCACACTCATAAATGAAAACAGAGAACCAAGTGAAACCCCACATAAGCAAGCACTTGGCGGGGGGTGTCTCTGATGCATAGCAGTGTATCGGGGGTCAGTTCTAGCAATATGATTTGGGGAAAAAGGTGGATTTTGAGTTGACTTTTAAATAGAGTGGCTGTCTGCCCAACGGATTGAGTCAGGGAGCCCGATAACCTGCCATTCTATTTACAAAATTCTAGGATTGGCAAGTAATTGTAAATTCTGGGAGCGCAGTGTTCTACTTGGTTGATAGGGTTCCAGAATCTCTTTAAGATCTATTGGTGCCTGGCTGTGCAGTGTAGTGTAATGAGGAACACATTAGTGAATGTTATAGGTAACCAGTGCAGTGAGGCTAATACAGGTGAAATATGATTTCTCTTTCTGGTTCCAGTTAAGACTCGTGCAGTGGAATTTTGGACCAACTAAAGGGTCCTTTAAGATTTATTAGTAACCTTTTAACAGAGAGTTACAATAATCCGACTTGGAGGTCACAAAAGCATAAAACGTTTTCGGTCTCTGGTAGTGGCAGGGATATTCTGATTTTTTATTTTTTGTATTTTTCGTCAATGAAAAAATGCTGTTCTTGACACTTGTCGTGTTTGGGAACTAGAGGAAGGGTCCTGTAATATGATTTGCGATCTTGTCTCGGAGGTGCTGGGAACCAAGGACCGTCTAGTAATAGTGTCACTAATACACACGCTGATTAGGTTTGTTAGTTTTTGTTGCTAAATTGACATGTGTGTCGTCTGTATAACAGTGGAAGTCAGTGTTAGGGTTTTCTAAAGCGGAACATATCACTCAATGTGTCGTGTAGGAACTCGTTACTCCTGGGTACTGTGCCAAAAAAATCTGCACCTTTATCAATTACCCTTAAGTGTGTTCACTTCACAGCTTAAGTCCTGCACATTTTCCTAGTGTGATGAGGCTCTCAAGTTTGGTACACTTCCCCTCCTCTGACATGACTGGAAGAGGTGGGTCAGGGCATGGCACGATTGCATGCACATGAGTCATTGAATGACTGCGATACAATGGCTCCTCGCTGTTTGTTGGTGATAAACATAACATTTCATAGAACCGATGGCACACGCGATCACCTGTGAATACGTTTGTGTGCGTGATGTGCAGTATATGCAATACATTTAAATAATGTCAGAATTAATGACTGCCGCCGCCTTCCACGAGAAAAACAATCCGAACGTCCAGTAGATTTCACTAGTTTGGCAGAATAGAGCAGTAAACAGGCCAACGCATGAATGCACATGCCGTTCATTTTGCCTCAATGGCTTCAAGGCGGGATTAATTCTACATAGGTGTTGAGATTGTTAGTATGCCCATCCCTGGTATTCACTAACAGAAGCATTACTCTGGTGCAAGACAAGAATTTGGTCCAAAATACTGTGGAAATGAGTCATGATATGTGTATAATAATCTTCTTAAACCATCCAACTAAAGAGAAACTAATATCGCATTACTTTAAAGTAACTTTTAACAGTTAAATAAGCATGCTCTTTTGTAACTAACACCTACCATCCAATCTTTTTTTCCCTCTGCTTTAGTTAACAACATTAAAAACAACAGTTGTAAATGTTTTGGATTATTAGATTAGATTTAATGATTAGATTATCATTTTGGAATTATCTCTTGTTTTCATAGGAATGACAGAAAATTGTTGATAAGCTGTAGCTTTTGTGTGTCCCCTGCTGCTGTGTGTTAACCAACTGTCTGGTCCCCTTTTCCAAGCTGGAACACCATTTGGGTCTGGAGGCTGATGTGACGCCCCAGATGAAGAGGCCAGAACTGGTTAGTTCTCAAGCACAGAGTTTAACAAAGAAGTACCAGGAGACCAAAGAGCTCCTGAAGCTGCAAGAGTTGAAAAAGCGCAATATGCAGGCACAGCTTGGCCTTTCGCTTTCTCACCAACCCATTAAGGAACCTTATTTTTCTGAACCCCCCAAAACACCCACTCTGGATGGCACTATCCCAGAACATGTTCAAACTGTTAACCTTTTGCTCCGGGACAGTGCAGAAGCGATTCAAGAACTAGAGGACTTAACAACTGGCAAATATCTAACCGTGCAGGATCTGACAAAACTGTTAAAATCCCACACTTACAATCAAGAAACATCAGAGAAGCAACCACTTCAGGAGGTCCTGGAAACCTGGAAATGCCAACAGGAGTTAGAAAATGAAATGATAAGGAATAGTTTGGCCCGAGCAGGTGAAAGCATCCGGGAATATGAGTCTCGTCTTTTAAACATGGAGGATTTGGTGGGGAAGGTTCAGAGGCAAAACCTTAGAAGCCTATACTGTCCCCTCTCAAAAATTGATAGCCACTCAGAAACAAAAGAGGAGACCATTGGAATGCTTGCTCAAAGGGTAGAGCTTTTAACTAGTGAAAATGGGGCGCTGAAACAGAAATGCCAGGAGATAGTGAACCAACTGACTGAGGCAGACAGAGAAATAGACAGACTGAAAGCTGAGCTTATCACCCACCCTGGTGGCAAACAGCATCATCTTGTTATGGAGGAAATGAAAAGACTAAAGGCTGCTCTGGCTGAAAGCCAGGCTAGTGCTATAGACCGGGAATATTACAAGCAGGAGCTGCATGAGAAATCGCAAAGGCTACATGAAGCTCTGGTTACATTGGAGGAGCTCGGCACCAGCCTTAAAGACACTGAGAAGAAACTGCAGTTGAAAGAAGCCACGTTGAAAGGGCTGGGGTTCCAGGCAGATTATGAGGGTGAGGTACCGCACCTTGAGCGAGAGCATGTCAAAGGCCTACTTGAAGCCTCTCAAGAAAAGCAATTTGAAACCGAGGCAACCCTCCACACGACACAACAACAATGTATCGAACTTGAATCCAGTACCTGTGAACTGATCAAACTGCAGCAGAAATCTGAGGATGTCAGTGACGAGAAGCTTAGAGAAGCAGAAAATCAAATACTGATGCTGCGAGAGAAGTTAGAAATACGGACAGAGGTAGGTGAAAAGTCATTGGTTGATGATTGTGTTGAGGAAGGAGGCAAGCATGTTGATAAAGGTCTTTTAAAGCAGGTAGTAAATGAGATCGAGATGAGGTCTGAGGCAGCTAATCAGGTTTTAGACATGTTATCAAAGGTAGATGTTGATGTAGAGACATGGTTTAACAACTTAAAAAGCACTTTAAGTGTACGGGGACTCCTTACTGCTCCAATAGAAGGGCTGTTATGTTCGAGTCAAAAAGACAAGGTTTTGGTTTTGGAGGCAGAATTCTTGAGCCATTTTCTAAGTGCCACTGAAATAAAACCAGAAGCATGTAAACCTGGCTCTGAGCCCAGTTTGGCTCAAGAAATGGCACATAAGAGTTTGATGCGCCTCAAAAGTCATTTTTATGCAGATGGCGAAGCTCAGAGGGAAAGAATGACCGAGGCGGATTTGGCATCTATGTACTCCTGGCTTGATAATGAAACAAACATTCTTATTGTTAAAGAGTTGACAGAAAAATTGGAGGCAAGGTCACTGCTTTTGTCAAAAATTGCATCGAGGGTCAAGTTGGCTGAAGATGACACTTTTCTGTCATTAGCTCGGGAGAGCTTTTCATTTAATCAAGAACAGAAACAATCTTCTGAGTATTTGAACGATGCACTTAAAGATGCTTGCATGTCATATGTGATTATTAGGTTGCAATTCCAGCATGAAAAAGAGCTCGTGAAAAAGCAGACCAAAGTTCAAATTGATAGCTTTGACTGTGCAAATTGCTCTAAATTGAGAGAAGCTGCCAAAGATCTGCAGACCAAAATAGCAGAGCTCCACTGTCAACTGTCTGAGGTATCTATGAAAACCGGCCTGCAGCCACAGACTTCCATGCACATGGAAGGGGTGCCCATCGACTCATATGGTAAAACCTGCACACTTCATGACGTACTAGCCAGGCATGAGAAGGAGCTTCATGAGATCAAAGATAGCTATGAACAGGAAGTTGACAAACTGCGACAGGAAATTCGCATTCGCGCGGAAGAAAATGTCAGAGAGATTGGTTCATTGACACACTGCATGGAGGACCTCAAGAAGATGCACCAGTTGGAACAGATGAACCTGACGGAGAGGTTTCACAGAGAAATGGGGGAGCTGAGTAGCATGATGATTTCTGCAAACCCAAACGAGACTTCTACAGCTAAGGACAGTCAGTCCCATCGGACACTTGACCAGACGTCCCATCTCAAAGAGCGCATCCAAGAGCTGCTGACGCGAGTTTCGGTTATGACGGAAGAGATGAAGCGCCGGGACGAGCAGGGCGACATAACCACCCTACGGCTGAAATACGAGAAAGACCTGGACAATTTAAAGGTGGAAGCCATCGTTGTCCTTGCCGTCCGCCATCTGTAATGCCTTGTGTCCCTTTGTGGCATTCCCAGATCCTACTTCCTCTCCCAACCCTTACTTGCCCTTCTTGCCCACCCAGTGTGCATCCTACTTCCGTGCCTTGTTCTATTAACCAGTTTCCATCTGTGTTGCATGTCTTCTAACATCCATTTAAATGTATTCCGTTGTTGACGCCACAGTAGTGTGCTGTGGAAGCCTTTCTTTACTCATTCGTAGAATCAAACAGATGCTATTCCATTCCATTGGTAGTTGGGGTACCTATTACCCAAACATTTGACTTAATTATGGCACGTTGCGTTTAAGGAGACTACCCCGATTAGTCAGCTATGCTTATGTTTCATTAGTTAATTGATTTCTCTCCTAATTTCAATATTACAAACTGTAGCAATGTTAAAGGGGCAGGTCACTCAATACACAATGTTTTATTTAGTAGTCGTGGATACTGCACTTTTGCTGCCAAAACAAAGAGACTAAATATAAAGTTAAGCTAGATAGAACGTGTATTGCCTTACTATACTGTGTTTTTGAGGGGTTTTCAAAGTCTTAACATTGTGGACCTCCCTCAAAGGAGCCAAATAGCTACCATGCTCCCTCACACTGCCATCCCCCTCCCACCCCACAAACAACAAACCCCCAGCATACACTCACACACATGCACACGCACATGTGTAAACACAAGCAGATGCAAAATGCTTTTACACAGTAAGTACAGTAAGTATCCCTCGTTTGTCACACTTAATTGGTTCCAGACCCAACTGCGATAAGTGAATTTTAAAAGTAGGATTCAACATTAGTAAATGGAATGTTTTCATAGTTACAGCACAGAAACTTTCTAAGCATTATTACTGTCCGGTAGAGATGACACCTATACACACCTTTTAAACTCACATATGCGCAGGCAACGGGATAATTGCAGGGACACAAATGATGGCAACCGCTTTAAGCACAGCATGCTACGAGCTAACTTGAGAGTCTCAAATGTATTCTTGATATAAGAATGGGTTTCAAATGGAGTGGGGAAGAAGGACAATGAAATAAGCCAACAACTTACCACTTCCACACGGAATGGGAGGATAACTTGTTTTCACTGTCATCAGACATGGCATGGCTGACTCTATGTAGTGTTAAGGTAATTTAATGTAAGGTAATGTCTCAGCAATGGAAAATTGACACCTAGTGACCAGAATGCTATGAATGACCTGTCTTTCAATATTTTTAAATAATGGGCCATAGTCAACCACGAAAAAACTATCATTTATTTCTTCTTGAATTTTACTACTTTTCTCAAACTTTGAACCCTGCGGCTTATAAACCCACATTTATGCTACATCTTTTTGCTTCTAAGCTTTTCGGGAATTATAAACATTTTGAACTAACTTATATATTTAATCATGTTGCGAACTCTTGTGTTTTGGTGATCTTTCAATGCGCTAGATTCTTCACTGTAATCTACCAGTCGTAGTTTTTATGCTTGTTTTCTGTCAAACTCTCCTTGCCATCGCCACACTATCAGCGTGTCTAGGGAGGCATTCCATCTGTCGTAACGTATTCATTGCAATATTTAGGTTTTGCTACTATGTCTATTTTGTTGTTGTTGCTGGCGGGCAGAAGTGGCGTTATTGAAGGGGGTTTGCTGGTTGAGCGGAATTGGATTCATTGCTTTTTGGATGAGCATAGTAATTATAAAGGAAATCCAAGAGGAGGAACTTGGTAATCTTAGTTTGAGGTGAAAATTAGCATGTAACTATTAGAAAGTCTGCATATACCTTTGCTGTGTTGTGAGCTGATGCTTAGATACCCGTTACAGACCCTGACATGCTTACAAGTTAAGATACTCCTCGGTCTGATGTCAGAGCAGGAGGTTTATGTTTGATTTTCAACTTCTCACGGTATGTTCCTGAAGCTGGGCTCCCAGGAGATTTTATCCCTGTAAAAACAGACTAGACCGCCATTTCCCCTCGGTTGCTGTGCTCGGATTGAGGCGTAGAGAATGGACGTGAGCCGGTGTGCAGCCATGGACTGAGCTCACAGATTAGCGTCACTGAATAGAGGGCGGAAGCGGTGCGCGTGTTTGGTCGGGCTTGTGGAAACTTGCTCTGTGACTGTCAGTATGTGAATGAGGTTTGGTCCATAGAACGGGGAACCAAATGTTTTCTTTCAAATTGACTCGGTTCCTAAACTGATGACGCTGACCGATTAGGATGCTGTCTTAAGTCCACATTCCATCAAACCTATTGAACCGTATTTACTGCCACAATGAGCCGGAATAAGCACAGTCACACATTTACATAAGTCGGTGGATACAAAAATGACAAACACTTTTCCGTGCGTGTGCATTTCTATCATTGTACTGTGTATCCTTTCATTCCTCCTAACCCTAACCCTTTTGTGCTCACATAGACTCATATCTGCTCATGGCTAACACGCAGTAGCCTGCAAGTTCTTTGCTAGCTAATCAATGGACCATCTGCCCGTGTTCGTGTGAGGCGGGAGGTTTTTCCCGCTCAGCTCATACGGTCAAGAGAGCCGGTTGGTCCTTTTCTAGCTGAATTGCACACTCACTGTGCACGTGTTGTCCCATCACAGGCGACATGCGAGAGGGGCTTTGCTGCTATGGAAGAGTCTCATCAAAAGGTGATCGATGAGCTGCAGCGGAAACACCAGAGAGAGCTGGAGAACCTGCATGAGGAAAAAGAAAGGCTGCTGGCAGAGGAGACTGCCGCCACTATTGCTGGTAAGTGATATAAACTAAAGGTGGGAGTGGAAGTGGAAGGTGGTCCGGTCACACTGATACAGTCCCCCCCCTCGTTTATACTGGTTAACTGGCACGTGATAAGAGAACTTCCATGAAATAGGATTCCCTGTTTATAAATTGAATATTTTCATAGTTCTGAAACACACAAACATGAGTATTGCGTCTTAAATTGCTTATTTTCTCTGGTTACATCTACTATATTGGGTAATACAAGTGTAAAGGTGGCCATAAGGGTGTTATTTCATTTCTACAAGTCTCTTAGAAATGAATAAAGAATCAAGCTATCAACATACTTAGAGGAGTAATACTGAGACACGCTGGAGGGATTATGTCTCACAGCTGGCCTGGGAATGCCATGGTGTCCTCCTGGTGGAACTGGAAGAGGTGGCTGGGCACTGGGTAGTCTTGACTTCCCTACTGAGATTGCTGCCCCCGTGACCCGGATAAGCGGAAGAAAACAGATGGATAACCTGGTTTTCTATGCTGTGATTTGAATATTATCAGTTTATTATGTTGAAACATACTTAGCGTAAATTACAATTGATCACGATTGAGCAGAATGGGTGACTGACAGGAAGTAATATCAGGGATTCAGAGTTGAGTTTTAGCTTGTTGTGAGCTATCGTAAGTGTCTAATTTTGGAAAAGAAATGCGTACAATTTGCTTATATTGTAGGCCGTAGGCTACCAAGAAATGGCCATCAGCAATTATTGGAAAAACGCGTTGGAGTGAGGGGGCGATGTTTGAACGGCATTGTAGTGAGGGACAAGTGTATTCTATTTAAATATTTTAGAATGTTTCTGTCATCAAACTTTAGCCAACCTAATTTTATAGACCAAAACTGAAGATTTTTCTGTTCATCTCAGCAATTGAAGCAATGAAAAACGCCCACCGGACCGAGCTGGAGAAGGAGCTGGACAAGGCTCGTAAGGCCAACAGCAACGCTGAGAATGCAGACATGGACGAGATCCGCCGACAGCATGAGTAAGTCCATTTTGATTATGCTGCAAAATTTTTATTTAAACCACTGCCTTAAGTTACAACTTTATTTGAACTTTAGCTCTGTAACTCTTCTCTTATGGCGATATTGTGCTGCGTTTTAGGGAGGAATTGTGTTCGTTCCAGCGGGAAATCGAGGTGTTGTCAGAGCAGTATTCCCAGAAGTGCCTGGAAAATGCCCATCTGGCTCAGGCACTGGAGGCCGAGAGGCAAGCCCTCAGGCAGTGTCAGAGAGAGAACCAGGAGCTCAACGCTCATAACCAGGTGCAGATACCAACGCAAACAACAGTACAGTACATGTTGTCTTTCATACGTATTCACTATGGATGCTTTCAGGAACTTAACAATCGTCTGGCAGCAGAAATCACAAAGATGCGTTCAATGGTATCTGAGGATGGAATGGGAGACACAATCACTACAATACAAGGAAAAGAGCTCTACGAGTTGGAGGTAATGTTCAAATGATTTTCATTTTTAACCAAGTGATAGAAGCACAAATAATGCTATTTCTGTACAAATGACATACGAATTTTATCAACACGCTTGTCTCCAGGTTATGCTGAGGGTGAAAGAGTCTGAGGTCCAGTACTTAAAGCAGGAAATCAACTCATTGAAAGAAGAACTTCAAGCTGCGCAACGAGTATGTCACCCCACCTCAACCCCTTTTTTGAAAAATAGGCAAATATGTCGCATAAATGGGCGGCACCCATGAAAGTCACTGGCCTATGCCTTAAGTAGCCCGACAATGTCTTTTCAGGACAAAAAATATGCAACAGATAAGTACAAGGACATCTACACTGAGATGAGTATCGTCAAGGCCAAAGCAGAGCGGGACCTGGGCCGGCTCAGAGACCAGCTGCAGCTGGCTCACGAGGCACTCGGTGAACCCACGCTGGAGGAAGTGGATCGGGGAGGATACGGTAGACAAGTCAAGCATCTGAGATTTGGTTTTAGCGCCACTTAGGAGATAAAGTGGGATTCATGTTTTCCAGTCAGATGTCACTGTGGTGGTTTAAAAGCATGAAACAAATATCTGTTCTTGGTAATTGGTGCATGAGATAGAAACAGCCAAAACATTACAAACCTAAAATAATAGAAATATTATTGCATGAGATATTGTAGTATGTGTATGTGCTTAGACTGACTACACCCAAGTATAATAATATAATTTTGAATGACATGTTATACATTTTCCCTATCAGATATCATGAAGTCCAAAAGCAACCCTGACATCCTGAAGATGGCGGCTGCTGCGGCCAAGCGCTCAGAACGCACTATGAGGTCAAAGGTGTGTTCCCTGATACTGAAATCTCATCCCACAATGTCCATTAGTCAGGAATTATTATCCCTTTTTGTCTCACACAGTAAATAAAGACATTACAGTGAGCGACTCAAGTCGCAATAGCAGTGTCGTACTGCCATCTATTGGCCGCATGCAGGCATTGCGAGCCTGCAGACCTGCTCTTTTTCTCATCTTGTGATTCCTTGAACTTTGTGGTGCCAGGTTAACGCAAAAAACTTGCTGGTCTGTTCTCCCCCTTGTGTCCCCAGTCTGTGAATCGTGACATGCCCTGGGACAGTTAGGGTTGCCGAGGAAGTGTAGGCTCCCCCTCTGCTTTAGGTACGACATGTGTTTGAGCACATCCTTTTTGTCTGCCGCCTCTAAAGCACGTGACAGTACTGAGTCACCCCTTCGCATTGCAATGCTAAAATAATGTCTGCACAGATGCATGGTGGTGAAGAACAGAGTTGTGGAGGACTGTATGTACTGTATGTGTGTGTCTGTTTGACAACATGATGGTGGTGGTGATGATAAACCTTTCTGTCTTGTCACATTGTCAGTACTTTGTGTAGGAGTTCTAGCAGCGCCACAGAGGAGCCTCAAACTGACAAGACAAGTGTTGGAATTATTTATCGGTGCAAAGTTTGTTTTTTTCTCCGGCATTTCAACACTTTATACTCCATTCTCTCCCGGTGCAAGTGTGTTTGGTAATGTAGCTATAAAGAGGTAGCAGCGCCACCAGCATTTTCACTCACGGATTTACAACTGACAGCAGGTGTTGTTAATCCCGTCTCAAAAGTCATGTACAAGTATTTAAACGTAGTCACATACATGCTTGTTTGCTGAATAGATGCCATGCCCCAATCAACTGCATCAAAAACAGGTGAGTCGCGCTAATTGGGTACATTTTTACATGTGCGTGTAGGTCCATACAGATACAGAGATCGGCATGAGCCCCGTTAATTGTTTGACTTTATGGCAGCAGGACAACAAATAACTCACTAAAACAATGGTGTGTGTTATCTATAAACAAGAAACTGCATTTTTTTCCCTTTCTCAGTCTGTAGCATCCCTAAGTAACACACAAAGTTAAAACTCTAACCTTATTCTTTAGAGCAGTGTTTGTTACCCAGATTAATTATGTACCTTCTGCCATCTAGTGGAAGAGCATTTAATTTGGTTTTTAATAACTGTCTGGTAATGATTTTCTGACCAATGAAATGAAATTGGATCATGTACGGCATCACACCTGATGATCTCTCATGGCACCCATGCAGCAGCACGGGGCTTGGTAGTCTCTGCTTTAGACCAAATAATCTATTGGAACTGGGTTTCTAATGGATTTTAGTTGTTGACTACGACCTATCATTAGTCAAAGAATATCCTTTTTTTTTTGGTCTAAATTAAATCTTTTCATGTGTTTAAATTGCTAAATTAACTACAATATAAAAACATATACAGTATAGTAATGTTACTGCAATTGTCTGGTGTTTTGACAATGTAATGCTGTCCAAAAATGATTACTGTTCTTGTGCACTTACCACAAATTATACAGTAGTGTTCACAATAATAGCAGTGCAATGTGACTAACCAGATTAATCATCGGTATCAGTATATTTGTATTGCTACATGGCAGAAAGTTACCAGTAGGTGCAGTAAATTCTAAGAAAACAAGACCCAGCATTCATGATATGCATGCTCTTAAGGCTGTGCAAATTACTTTAAAGGGGGTGTTCAGAAATAGCAGTGTGGCATTGAATAAGTGATCCAATTTAGTGAAAAAACTAGTGTGAATCAGGGGATCCCTATTTAAGGATGAAACCAGCACTTGTTCAACATGCATTTCTTTTTGAAAGCTTGAGGAAAATGGGTCGTACAAAACATTTTCCAGAAGGGCAGCGTACTTTGATGAAAAAGTTGGTTGGAGAGGGGAAAATATATGAGGTGCAGAAAAATATTATTTTAGTATTTATAGTAGGCTGGAGAGTCATACTGGATATTTGTGCCACTTAGATGTGCATCTTTCCCAACTCTTCGTTGCCAGCATTGTTTAATCGCATTATTATTTGTCACGGTATTAAGACTAACCTGTCTTACTTGTTGTTAGTAGAACATATTAGTTGACTATTGGTCATGATTTTACATTTTTTGTTTTGTTAAAACAAAAAATGTAAAATAAATATGGCTCTTGTGGTAAGTTATGGTCTAACTTACATTGCACGTCGCTTTTGCGTCCAGTAGCACCACAGTAAAAAGCATAATGTGTTCATTTATTACTCGCAGTGTCACCAAACAATAGTCTGAGGGCTGCTGCCAATATCAGTATCGGTTGATATCAGCGTCGTAATGAGGCTGTACAATAAGGACCTCCTCCTAAAGGAGTACCTCCATCACGTAAACACTAGTGTGTAATATTGTAATACACAATACAAGACACCCATAAATAAAACCGAGAGGAGGCACTGCGGGCGGCGCCTGGTGGTCGGGTTCCACCCAGCCCGAAGAAGTCACCCCCCCCAGACCCCCAATTACACCCACCCCCATTGTGTTTTAGGTGGCGGTTGAGGGGGGTTGCCTAGCTTCTAGATTACGGATACAAGCGGCGGAAATGAGTTGATGAAAAGAGATCGGGTGAGGAACTCAGCAATCCGAGAGGATCTCAGAGTAGAGCCGCCACTCCTTCACATCGAGAGGAGCCAGTTGAGGTGGCTCGGGCATCTAGTCCGGTCTAGTCTAGTGCCTCCCTGGTGAGGTGTTCCAGGCAGACCGGGCAGACTCCGAACACGCTGGAGGGATTAGGTCTCGCAGCTGGCTCGGGAACACCTTGGTGGCCTTCCAATGGGACCGTAAGAGGTGTCAGGAGACCGGGGCAGTCTGGGCTTCCCTACTGCTGCCCCCACGATGGATGGATCTTTCAGATCCTAAAACATACCAAAATCCATAAAGATGTGTTTGATGTGGAAGAACAGGGTGCGTGTGTGATCTTGCTTGAACTTGCTGGCCCTGTCTTGGTCATTCTTTTCTCTCGTTCTTCTCTTCAACCCTTTGTTGATTGATGTCCATGTTTTGGAACAAGTGTTTGCAAAAAAGCAAAACACACACTTCAACCCATTGATGCTTAATGAACTGAAATCAAATTTTTGCACAAATTCCTAACTACAACGTCAGGGTAGTTGGTTTTTCTGAGGTTTCCTTGCACTTAACAGAAACCCTTTCGAAGAGGAAACAAAGGGAAAGCGTTTGGGTTCAAATTGTTGTCGTTTTAAAACATTTCACATCTTTGTAGCATTTCCCCGCTTTGTATGTGTGCATGATTTCGAGAGACTTGACGGCTTGCCGAAAGTTCAGTTGCACTGTAAATACCATCTTGCTGTATTATACATTAAAATCGCTTCCGTTTTTGACCCCTACAGAGTCTCAAGGAAGGACTGACACCTGAGCAAAGACTCCACCTGTTTGAAAACAAAGACACTAAGGAGTTCTGAATGTGACGCGGCCCATTCCTCCAAAACCCGCCTGCATGCGTAGAAGAGGCCGCTATTTTAGCTCCGTAACGACTTATTTAGTAACACTACACACTGGTCGCAAAACAAAACATTTATCATTAAAGGAAACGTGCTATGAAGTTCAAATTTCATGTTTAGGATTTGCATTCCATGCACTTCAGTTAACTGTGACAATTTTATTTTATTTTTTTGCTGCGGTTGTCTTGCTGTAAATATGTTTGGTTTTTAAAAAAAGAAATTGAGAATCCGTCGCTCGTACACTAAAACTATGACTGTGTAAGCTACTGTTTTAACTCAAGGCTGTTGCGAGCCAAGGATGTGATGTCTTTATGAGGACAAAAGAACTATTTACTGCAAACCATACATGCATAAAGCGCAGGAAGGAGCGTGGGTGTTCAGGTCTGCATGTGAAATGATCCGCTACTCTGACAGCGATCCAGTACACTCAGTAGCGGGAAGAAATGTGCACAATCACGCGCACTCTAAACAATCTGCCATGTTGCTCCCATCGCCGGACTTGAGCAACAACATGGATGTTCTTCTCCATCCTTGGATGGATCCCCGCAGAAAGATGGCAGCTGAATGCACACGGATGAGGTTCTCTGACTATAATTTAACTATATAACAGTTTTTTGTCACGGCAATCATTGTTTGTAGTCTGTATTTATTTAAAACGGTTGGGTTTTTTTTTTCTTTCACATTCCCATCCCTCTGTACTCTTTAATATTGTAAATATAAACCAAATACACATATTCATCAACTGACTACAGGTTTATTAGCAATAAATATTTTTGCACCCTTTATGGCCCTGGTGTGTTGCTTTCTTCATGCTGATCATTTTCCTGGTCTAGTTTTAAATGTATTTTTTCATGCATTTTAAAGGTCATTTTCCCTCCTTGTGTCACTGTTTAGCCACAGCAAGGGCGTTTTACAAAACAAAATGCAGGTTGTCTTTTTCGGTTAAAGATGAACAACTTATCATGCTTGTTAGCGAGCAGGTGTTATTTTTCATTGTGTTACTTACGCATAACCTACAACCATTTCTTTCTACATCAGTGTAGGACAAAAACCAGCTCAACCCGTGCGCCAACTTATTTTATTGTGAAGGAAAACCCGGAAATGAAAGCTAATGGACGCAACTTGACGCTGCGAGCATCAGAAAGTGTGTTCCTGGAAAGTCTAAGGGTCCTGTTTTATTTTGAGGGCTTTGCAATATTGTTAAAAGTGAATCCCAATTGATGGGCTCTTGACGGAGATGCGGGCTGGCGTTTTCTTTCAGCCGGACGTGTAAAACGCGACGGTCCCTCCCGCCCGGGTAAGTTTTAGCAACTGCTCAGGACCGCACAAAACCTCCGCGTAGTCTTTGTTTCCTCCGGTCGGGCCTCGGCGCCGTGCTCAGAACCGCGTTGACAAACTCGGGGAAACCGAACCCGCAACTCATGCGTGGCGTCTGCGCTCCCGCTCCACGTCAAACCACACGAGTTTGAGCCAATTAATACGCGTTTAGGAATTCGGAATACACGTTTAGTTCGTAACGCGTGCCGAACGAGCCGAAACACTTGACGAGTCTGCCTTTTTTTTGCGCAGCGAAAGTTACACGAGCGCCGCCTTCGCGTTTAGCGTTTCGGCCTGTAAAAGTGGCTATTCCGGCGACGTGCGAAGGCCCTTGTTGACCCACACCGCGCCGAATTCAAGGTCGGTAGTTGTATATCGCGTTCAGGCTCAAAACTGCGATATCCGCCACCGTACTTGATCTCATTACGGTCGACAATTTCAAAATGCCGACTGTTTAACCGCAGTTCCGCGTAGCCGGGCCTAGCTAGCCAACCTTGGCGGCGGCTAAAGCTTAGCTACCGCCTTGGCGGACCTGTCAACGTTGCTGGTAAGTTCTGGACGCATTTAACCCTCACTAGTCGGAATATTCGCAAACATTCGGAAAAATGCTCCTGCTTGGCATCGGCGTTCTCTTTGACGTCACGTGCCCGTCTGCCGTAACGAAACATGGACGGATTTCCACCGCTGTTTAAAACACCGCAGCTCACGTGCAACAAAGAGGGCTCTTTTGTCGTTCGGAGGAAGTGAAAGGCTTTGGCGTAGGTTAAGGGACGTCACGTGGTTGCGGCTGCGCAGTCCCACGTGTCCGAAAGGCCCCGGGAGGAATACAAATCCGAACGCTTTGTGTGTGTGTTTCAGTTATGGAGCAGCCGCCAGGGAGCCTGGATGATCTACGACCCCAGGACCTCTCCACCGCAAACGGCTCGGCTGCCGTCGACTTGACGAGGCCCGGCGCCCTGAACGGCACGCCCTACCACGTCCAGCGAGTTGCCGCTCCCCCCGACTGGCAGCACCCAAACTCTGGAACCTGCAACCCTGAGTTACCCTCTTCCTCGGAGACCACCTCCTCTAATGTTTTACACCAATCGGGAGATCACATTCAACCAGACAATGCCTTGTCCCGCACCACCGTGACCCTGTCGTACGTGAGCAGGTCTCACATCCACTCCAGTTTACCGCTGTATGGCGTGCCGCCTCTCAGCAAGTTCTCCCTCCTCCCCCCTCGTGAGGCTGAGAAAGGGCTCGGGGAGACTACCTATGCACTGAACCAGCTTTACTTGGAACACGTCGACGGGCCGGTGGACCTCGCCACTCAGGCGTTTCGTTCGTCCTCTCAAGCGCCACCGGCTGATGCAATACGATTCCCACAGCAGCTTTGGGAGTCCAATGGGGAAGTAAGTTCGAGCAAGACTAGCGGAGATGAACACCGCGTCGAGTTGGAGAATGGCCAAGACGGCAGCTGGTCGAGTTTAGGCGCGGATTGTGAGTCATCAAGGGAGGACGAGGAGCGGAAGGGAAGCTCCGAGACCCTCCTGCATAAGTCAAAAAAAGAGGAGCCAGTGTTGTCTCCAGTAGAGCTGTTGTCACCGACCACAGACTATAAACGCCTTCTAGAGGACCCCGTGTCCCCTTCAGCTACCTCACCGGGTGATGTTGAGGACGTGTTTTTGCTTCCTCGGGCCTCCCGCTCACCAAGCGGGGACACCTCGTTTCAAGCTGAGGATGACTCGATCACAGAAGGGCCCATTCAGCTCAGGTCTGGCATCAGCAGCACTACAACGAGTTTGAAGTCAAGCAACGAAAACAAGCAGCCTGTCCACAGAAGAAGGCCGGAGGCGAACTCTCTGGTCGACTTGACAGAAGATGTCTGTTCGCCTGGGATTTCAGAGGACAAACCCAAAGCTGTCACCCTTTACACAAATGGGATTGTTGGCGCATTACAGAAGACGGTCAAAGACAGGAAACTGCGTTCAGGCAGAAAGATGCACTTAGAATCTATTGTTATGAATATCAATTCAAGCAGGTATAAAGTGTCAGGGTGCATTAACGCAAAAGCTGATCCCTCCAAATTCAGGACTAGGGCTTCTAATGTAACAAGTCCAAAGAGGGATGACGCCCAGTCAGACAGGACAAGACAAGACAAAGCAAAACAAAAAGTAACACAACACAAAAGGAGGAAAACCAACAGCATACTCGACGATCAAGGCAAAGAGACTACCTCCGTTAGGAATTCTGAAACATCATACAGCAAAGCCTCTCCTGAAAGCCCTCGGTTATCGGAGAACGTTCCAGAGTCGGGTCCGTACCCTGGAGCGTTGCCACAGAGGAGCCCTGCGAGGTCAAAGACGAGACTTTCTTCAGCGTCAAGTCCTCGGCCCAAGAACTCCATGAAGCAGCGTCCGGCACACCCAGATCCTTCTTTAACAAACCCAGCCAAATGTTCACCGCCAGCACCTAAAGACCCTCCAAAGAAAAACCTACATTCGGCTCCAGGCCAGAAAATCTCGCCAAATGGCAAGATGAAGCCAAATCGCACTCCCAAGAGGCGACGGAAAAAGCACAAACCGAGACAGCTTTCTTCCATCTTCTCTCCCAAGGAGCCTGAAATTAAGTTGAGGTACGTCCACTACAAGGAGGAGAAAAGGGAGTCCAGGGTGGAGAATTTCTCCCCTTTCATCCGTGAGCAGCGACAGCAGTCGGCGGTGTCACTTTGCACTGTGGTGAACTACCCAGAAGAGGCCAGGATGCAGATCAAAAAGGGCCAAAGGGAGCTGCAGGATCATACCAGTGGCTTTCTTTCTGCAACTGTACCCAGCACTTCCTGTCTCCAGCTGGGCCGGCCGTCCAGTCACGGCCCGCATCAAGGCTCCCTCATCTGTTGCCTGTGTGGGCTGTCCGCCAACGCCATGGACTTGGGGGATCTCCACGGTCCGTACTACCCTGAAGGGTATCGACCAAGCACCAAACCGTCTGCCTGCAGGTCTAGCCCTAAATGCCTAAAGGACTACTACAGCGATTCAGATTCCTCGTCCTGCAGTGTAAGGGGTCGAGGGAGTAAACGGACTGTTGCGTTCCCGCAGAGCCACCGGCGGACTGCTGACAACGAAGGTAGCCCTGCAGCAAAGCGGGCTCGCTCAGGAATTTGGCCAACAGACGTGGAGGACTGGTACAGCCCCCCCGTGCTGCCCCTCGAGCCCAGTGAGTACTGGCTCCACGAAGACTGCGGCATCTGGTCAGCTGGCGTGTTCTTGGTGAAGGGCAAAGTGTACGGCCTGGAGGAGACTGTCAAGGTGGCCCGTGAGACGGTAAAGCTGCAATGCAATGCGGTGCTCTAATGCAGGGTGTCCAAAGTGTTTGCCTGGAGGTCCGCATACCGAAAAATCAAAGAGTTTTGAGCCCGTGTAGATACGGCAAGATTTTTAAAGCTATGGGATAAAGGTAAAAAAGTGCATTACTGGTATAAACATTTTCTCCGTAAATTACACGTTTATTGCATTTTCTTTTCCCCATTTGTTGTTTTTTCCAAAATATTTAAAAATTTACATTTTCCTGTAATGTTAACACTTTATATACATAATATTTTGACATCCTCCAACCCAGTTTTTTACAATTCTGTTTTCTTTCTCATGACTTTAGAAACAAACTTCTATAGAAAAAAAACCACACTTTTTCTTTAATATTTAAAATGTATGCATTTAAAATTTTCATGTTTTTTCCCTAAGAATATTACAATTTTGTTGTTTTCACAATTCAATTGTATCATAACAGTTTTTGCAACCTATTTTTCCAAAATGTGTTATTTTGTTGTGTTTCTCTTAATATTACAACTTTAGACAACACATTTTATTTGTAATTTTGTAACTTTATGCTTCAAATAATGACGTTTTTCTAATGATATTATGACTGTTCTCTGAAAACTATGACTTTCCCGGAAAATTAGTATTTTTGTCTCGTCATATCATGAGTTTAGTATTTGCTTTTCCCATTTTTGCTCTTGAATTTTTAGAATGTGCCAAGGACCACACTTTGGACACCTTTTCTCATGCTATTTGTAAGTATCCTTCAATTGTTATGCATAGGCAAGGCATGTTTATTTATAGAGCACAATATGTACGCAGTACAAAGTACTTGAAGTACTTTGAAGTAGTTCAAAGTAAATTAAGCGGGCAGGTAAAATACTTTCAGTTGTGAAATGCATGAATGAATAGAAGTGATTTAGGTCTGGATTTGAACATTGCCAAAGGCATGTTGGCTAATGTGCAGGTTACAGCGCTAGGCTACTGGTGGGACAGGAACACCACTGTAAACATACCATGCTACTTAGCAAACGAATTATTTACTCTAAACTTTAAGAAAGGCTTTGAAACGGAGTGGGGAAGAAGGGCTAAGTAAGAAGTCAAAAATGTACCACTTCCACACAGAATGGGAGGAGGACTTTGTAATTCTTTCATGTCAGACTACATGTAGTGTGAAGTGTCATGTCTCATCAATGTAACATTACTAATGTCTAGTGTGACCAGAATACTACGTACAACATCTTAAATATTTTTGGACTAGTAATAGGCCATAGTCAACCATGAAACATCAATGATTTTAATTGGTTTTTGGAAAAAACACAATAGAGGGCGGGAGCAATGTTTGATCTTCGATGTAGCGACGGAAGATGATGAATTAATGAAATGAATAAGTTGTCATTTAACGTCTTTTACCTTTTATGAAGGCTCTTGTTGACAAATACAGCGATGAGGACTTGACAAGGAAGGAGAGAAGAGAGCCATGCCGGCGACACGTAGAGAAATCAATAATAATGAGGGCAATACTTTTAAAGTTAGAGCATAGAAAATGTGTTTATGACTTTCCAAATACTTGTTTTAACATTATTAGAGCCCTGAAGACATGAAATAACACCCACTAGTCAATTTTGCACTCTTATTCTTTGTTTACATTGCGCGGACTACGGTGTCGCTGCAGAGACAAATGACATGGTCGCTGCCAGCATTGAAACTTACTGAGCTAACTAGTTAGCCTTTCCAATTTATTTATTCTAAACTTAAAGTGTTTGAAACTAAGTGGGGAAAGAAGGACAAAGAAGTCAAAAACGTACCACTTCCACACCGAAGGAGAGAGGAACTGCACACTGGTGATATGCAGCTCAGCTATTGGAAACAAGCGTCAAGGGTGTTTATGGTGACGTGCTCTAGTGGGAATGTGGAAAATGGAAACACTTGTAATAACATAGCACAGCGTGTTGCTTCTTTATCTTTTGTGTCTGTTTGGTTCTGAACACATTGTTGTCGGAACTGAAAAACATTTTTGGAAATTCATGTTTTTTATACAAAGTGAAAATACACAACAATATAATTTATGTTAAATACAAGCTTGTAAAAAAAGAAGGTACCCCCACTCTCATCGTTCAAGTGGGGTTTGTGTTTTGGAAATGTTGTAGCTCTTGGAAGTTTTAGGACGTCTGAAATAAATTCCACTAGCTGCAAATGACTAGGTGAAAATCTTCAGGTCATGCATCTTGCAGCAGCTTTGAGTGGTCTTGCATCTTTTATATCATTTGTGACACATCTTTGCTTTTCTAAATATGCACAGTGTAGAACACGTTGCATTAGCATCTTATTTGTGGAACATGGAGACCTGCTGATCGCTCCTGTTTGTGTGTGTGCGCGGATAGATGTGCTCAACCTGCTCTGGACCTGGTGCAACCCTGGGCTGCTTCTTTAAAGGTTGTCCCTACAAGTACCACTACAGGTGTGCTCTGGAGGCAGGTAAGCTCACACTAGATGACACATTACAGTATCGGTCAGAGGCGTTCAAGGTGCGGGCTGGGGGCACTTTAAAAATAAATAAATAAATAAGTAAAAACACAATCAGCGTTACTTTTACAGGAAAACATAACATCAGGTGAAATATCTTTTGTTGTATCATGAAAAACCAAATAGCAAAGTTGTAACTTTTAGAAAATTAGGTTGCAAAAAAAGTTAAACTTGAAAGTCAAACTGCAGTTGACTGGCAATCAGTCCAGGGTGTACCCCGTCTCTTGCACGAGTCCCCTGGGATAGGCTCCAGCATACCACCGCCACGGCATGGAAAATGGATGAATAATTGTGTGAAGAAAATCGACAAGGAGAAAGTTGGGGGGAAAAAAGAATTTTAAATTTAAAAGCAGCTCTGATTTTCTGAGAATAAAGTCCCTTTCTAATGAGTAAAATGTCGCAATTTTATGAGCACAAACTTGTAATATCAGGAGAAATTTCATTTTAGTAACAGAGTTGAAATGTTAAAGAAAAAAGTACAACCTGAGATGTGATATGAAAAACAAAGTTGTGGTTTTGGAAATTTAGGTTGGAGAAACTTTATGGGAATTAAGTCATGATTATGAGAAGAGATATTTACATGAAGTTGAAATAGTTGGAAAATAGAAAGAAATGAAGAACACCTGCTGACATTTAAAGAGAAAAAAGTAATAAAGCAAAAAGCAGTCAAGAAAAAGTCACAATTTTACAAGGAATAAACCTGTAATAGGAGGGAAAATAAGGCAATTTTAGTAGCAGGGACTTGAAATATTACAGTAATCATGAACGTATCATGAAAAACAACAAAATATAGAAAATTAGGTTGGTTTAAAAGTATTTTGGGAGTAAAGCCGTATTATGAGGAGAAAATTAATGGCGCTTATTAAGGTTAAGAAAGTTGAAATATGTGGAAAATGAAATACCAACACCAAAAATGGAAAAGAAAAAAACAAAAGGACTTGATGTTTTTGCGCCAATATCACACACACACACACACATCTGTTTCTTGAAATATGTCTGACTTCTTAGCATATCTGCATGTGTCGCTTTAGAGTATCAAGGTGGCCCTTGCATCCTTCCCTTTTTCGCGACGTGGCCCTCGCTGGGAAAAGTTACCCCCCTGGCTAGAACAGCTAAACGGCATTTTATAGTCTTAACACGCCTTGCAGGCTACATTTGTTAAAAGTCTGCTTCTGATGCTGCAGCTCAACACCCACGTTATGTTCTTTGGGTGTTTTTTGCCACTTGTGGACTGTCAGACCCCCCCACCCGCCGGCTAACTCACATTCTGTCCTTGTTCTCGCAGACTGTGTCCTCATTGAAGAAAACTTCTCCATGAAATGTAAAAAGCACAAGGTGAGCTGAAAAGGACGCGTGCCAACGTTTACACGCTTATTTTTCTGTAATTTGAGACGTTCATGTTGACGCCTTACTCCAGCAGAGCAAGACATTCTCAGCCCCAGCGGGGAAGCAAAGTGATCCCAGGAGAAAAAAGCCCTCTTGGTGAGTTCATACCTGCACAAAAAAAGTCTCCTGTGTTCCTCCAGCCTAAGATGAATTAGTTTGGGTAGCAGGGGTGCTCCCCTCCCTCCAAAAGTCCAGTTATTTTGTGTTTTGCAAGGAAAAGACTTGGATGGTGGAACTTTGGAAAAGAGCAGATCTCACAAGTACCATTTCTCACAAAGAACTAATTCAATGATTCTCCAAGCTGGAGATGTAAAACAACCAGTCAAATGTTCGTTTTGTCAAAAAAGCTAAAACGGATCATAAATACCTCAAGGCACCCTGTGCTGCGATGTTTTTGACAGCAGCATTTGGAAAACCCAACTTAGAGCATAGCGACTTCACCTTTGGCTGTGGCAGTGCTGCAAAATGAGAAGATCTTGGTCCTGCCGCTGGGTAATTGCCCTCGCCCTGGTGTACTGGCCTGTCTCCTGGGGTCTCCTCCGCACTCTTGACACTGTGCATGGGAATCAGTGGATGGGCACTAGGAAAATGCATAACAAGACAGGAATCTGCCAGAAAGTCTAAAAATAGGGCTTGTGTTTCTGATTGCCCTCCCGCTTCAGCTCTCTCTTCACCACGACTGCAGACGCTGTGCTGATCCATCTGTCGACCTCACAGTCCAACCTTCCCTCACTCATGAACAAGGCCCCGAGATACTTGAACTCCTCCAATCTGGGGCAGAACCTCACTGACCTCTGAGGGTACAATCCCCCCTTTTCCGACTGAGAACCACGGCCTCGGATTTGGAGGTGCTCGGTCTCGTCCCGAGGCTTCAGTCAGCCACAAACCTCCCCAGTAAACGCTAATGGTCGCTAGTTGTCTTACACTCAATGTTTGGGGAAATCTAGAATTGATTTAAAAGTAAAGCAAAAAAAATCCTTCTGTAGTTTTTAATGTACTAAATAGTAACAACGTCCACCTGCAGCTTCAAAATTTCAAAATTACGGTACTTTTTTTCCCCTCAATATTGTATTTTCCCCCCACCAGTAAGCTTGACGTGCAAATCCTGTTTGCTTTTTCTTTCATGCAGACATTTGCCTGCAACGTCGTCCGCCCCTTCCGGACACTGGACAGCAACCCTTGCGACTGACAGTTAACAGCCATAAACCTTAACGCCGCCGCCGCCGCCTCCTTTCTCAGCAGGCTCTCCGATTCCCAACTCTTAGTAATTATTTATATATTTTTTTCTCTCTGTGAAATGTAACAATCAAGATGTTTAATTTAAAAGACAAATATTTTGTACCTATTTGGTTATATTTGGCTGTATTTATTCTCAAGTGTGTCGTTTTGCTTCTTTAGCAGTTTTTTTAAGTTATTGATAAAGTAGTTGATTTTAAAAAGAAGGCGCTGTGGGCAGGTAAAGGGGGCGGAGCTTTGTAAGGTACCGTAGTCATAAGAAAGATCATTTATATAAAGCGCACAGCTTTACATTCTCATTTGCATTTTGGGGCGCGAGGGAAGTGGTGTGTTTGAATGTATCCCCCCATAGGTGGGGTTTTTATTGTTTTGGGTTGTTTTGCAGGAAGCACTTAGGACCGGCACGCTCCTCTGCTCCAGCTGCAGTATTAGCCTCCTGTTTTTTAGCCACCAGATTGACATTATTATTATTATTATTATTATACGAAATCTGGCTCAAAGCACTTTTGACCGGGAGCGCTGCAAGGGTTCTTGCGCTGCATCCTCGTAGCTGTTGTCAGTACTTCGAATCAAATGAAATGTTGAACGTTTTGCAGAGAGGACAACAACAAAGCATTTGTTTACGTGAGGTCAAGTGAAGAGCGTGGTGCTCTGATCGACTATGATTTGTTCCTTTTCTGCACTGCCTCTGTAGCCTTCCGTGATGAACAAGGGGTACTCACTGGAATTGCATCAGTGGTGTCCCTGCACCGCTAGGGGCAGCATTGGGCTGCGTGTGTGTGGGGGTGTTTGTGCGGGTGTGTGTGGGGGTGTGTGTTCTCGTCTAGACGACAGTTTCTCAAATGATACTAAAGGGCACAAGTCACTCAAGTCCTGGCCCATAAAAAACACAGCGACCACATCTCATCATCTGTGCCATCTTGTGTCCGCCTACACTGATGGTGACTTTGTTGCTGTTTGTCTCGCACCAAATACAGCTTTTTACATGATGGGTGATTCTCACAATGTCTTGGGTTTCTGCGCGTTTATCTCAGGGCTGAATTTACAGATTTTATCCTATCTTTTTCTCACCCCCCTGTGTGTTTGACTGGAGGTAGTGACTTATAGAAGCCTTCTTTCTCCTATCCAGACATTCCAACATGCATTTACCTGTCATTGTTATTAATTCAGTGGTTTGGGTTTAACGATGGACTGCAACTCTTTGCAACTTTTTTACCACCGTGCTCACCTTTTGGAGCGTGACAGGCCATTTAAATGTCCAAAATAAATATTTGTTCTACGTGTGTGTGTCATTTATTTAAAGACAAGGGTGTGAAAGTCAATCTTTCAAGTTATAACACACATGACCTTTTTTTCCTTCTTTGTCTGTGTAGTTTATTAAACCATTTTTTATTCAGCAATTAAGTAAATACTGCTGTGATTCACAGCAAAATTCTATTAACTTTGCAATAAACAATATACTATGCATATACTTTTAGTATTTGACTATACAGTATACTTTATAAACAAGATTTTTAAATTTATATATGTGTGTATTGTATGCAGTATATAAATTGTGTAGTTTTTTTTTATATTTCTGAATTATGTTATTTTTAATGTAATACTCATTAATTTCAACTTGTCTATAATGTATTTTTGTAAAATAGGGAACAAAATTATATTAAAAAGATGTAATATATATAACAAATATACTTATTTTTTCTTTTTTAATACATACATTTGTATGTCTTTGAATCTAATCTGAAATACTGTATTTAAATTTTTAAACATTTGTAATTATGAATTTATAATATAAGTATATTATTGTATAAATACCGTGTATTTACAACAAAATATAGTATATATAGATGTATATATAGTATGTGTTTTTTATATTGCGTGTGTGTATGCATCGTGAATACAGTATATGTATATTTGTATTTATATAATACTGTTATTTTGAAATAATTAGAAAATATTTTAATTCTAATTGTTTTTATTTAACATTTTTGTATAATGTGGGTATATATATGCGTATATGGACACAAACAAACATTGTATACAATATTATTTAGTTGTATTTATTATAACAAAATACAGTATATATATTTATATATAAATATATTGTATGTTTTTTTCAGCATTTTCAAAACTATTTCTAAATGATTAATTTTTTTATGCATTAAGAATGAAATTGAACGTCTGTATAAAGTATTTATGTAAAATACATATATAAAAATATGAATCAAACATGGATTTACAATATGTACTATACGTAGTACAAATAGTACGCATATTTTCCTTCATTTAATGTTGATTTTAATAGTATTTATATACTGTATATTTATAATAATGATCTCATTGAAATTACTTGTATATAAATCTTTATGAATTAATATAAATCAAGCTTTTTTCCTTGCACGTACACTGTATGCATATACAGTACTATATAATATATAATACCGAACAGAGCTTGATATAAAAACGCTACAAGATGACGTCCGTCTGTCGACAAGAATTGCCATTTTATTGACTGAACGTGGGTTTACAGGAAGACAGTCGTATTGCGAAGACAAAACCGAGTTTGAGTGCCTGAGGCCTTCTAGTCGCTAAAACTACACCAAAATGATGGTGCTGGGAAACAGGTCACTGGACAGACAGACACTGAAGCTCTACTACAACACGGACGAGAATGACCAGGTGGAGAGGGCGTCATCAAGAGCAATCGTTTATTAAACGCGTAAAAAGATGGGCGTGCGTGTCTGAAAGGTTGCTACACTAACTTATACTCAGGTGTCGATCGTGAAGACCAAGGGCAAAAATACTTAGCATGGTAAGAGTTCACGGAATGGCGTCCAATCCTGCTCATTTCTAGTAAGCTTCTTGAAATAAAATACTCCCAACAAATGTGTACAAATCTGCATTCTTCTCCTGTTGGCAGGCAGGCTGGGAATCCACAGCCCCCTCCCCTGCCACGCCTACTCTGTTGTGATTGGTCAGAGGTCAACATCGGCCTCAAAGCTCAACCAGTTACAGGCTAATGGCTGTCAGCAAAGATCCAATTGGACGAGCCGCCTGTGAAGTGGCTGGAGAGAGGACTATGAGGTAGGTCTTCAGCTCCCTGGAAAAGCAAAGCTCTTTTGTTTGCTGCCTTGCTCCACACATTCTGCCTGCAGCACTGAGCAGCAGGCAAGCTGAATTTTGTGACCGGTCGAATTGCAAGAATTTCCATTTGGCACTGTGGGATCTTTAGGAGGTTCTAAGTAGAGCTTGTCATGAGGGACGCTCGCAGTAGTTGGTGGTAAAATTTTGATCAGGAGTGTACTCAAGTCCCAAAAAATTGGCATAGGACCCCTTAAAATGATATATTTTCTATTTTATGTTGACCCGAGTTCCCCGATTACGGGGACTTTTTACTTTCACTTTGACTTAAGTCATTTTTCCGGAAGGTATCTTTACTCAAGTGCGGTTTTTCGGTACTACATACAAGACCCGTTCTTGGTTATTCTTGCTTGTTGGGACTCACAAACACTTCAAAACCTCAGGTTAACTTATTCTTACACTTGAAAATGCTCATCCAATGATATGGGGCTTTGTTTTCATGTTTGTTGTGATGTCCCTGCAGAACACAATGATGGGGTGAAGGCCCGCTACGGTGGATGGTTGTCGTGCCTGGGATGGCGAGGACGATGAGGTAATGCTCTTCATCACGACGGTCACGTGAGCGAATCTGTAAAAGGCAGCGGCCGCGTGACGGGAAAGCGACCACAAGCGTCCCAAAGAGAACGGCGCGACATCAGTGTCCGTGTCACGCCTGGTCCTTTTGTTCCCAGTCCCATGAGGTCAGCGATTGTCCCAAGATGGAGTCGCTCTGCATACTCGCCGGCGGCTGTGAGGACGGCGAGCGCGGCGGTCCGAGTGGGGGTTCTAATGGCGGGGCTTTGCACGATGCATGACACGGAAGGTGTTGTTTGCGTCTACTGAACTTGTTCTCACGGTTACCCTTAGCGTTAGCACACAAAGATTCATGCAGACTTAATGTGTAGACACAAAGCGCTCATTCCAAATGCAAGATCCACTGTTTTGTTTTGTTTTGTCCCCCCCTTCACTTTATTCCCGTTTACAAAAAGATGACTTTTTTGCTGTTTAGAAAATCTCCCATCGCTGAGTTCCCAACCTTGGCAGCTCTTATGGAGTCATGCTTTGCCCGGAGTTCCTGAAGGTGACATGAATATACAACAATAATTACAAATACACTAAAACACACTGAATGGAAACGATTTTTTTTTTAGCCCTAAAACATCTCAAGAGATCATGAAGTCGTGGATGTAATGCAATTGTGCTACGTCAAAAAAGATTCCACATCACAACATTGATATTATTTTTTTTTGCATTTTTTGTGTGTTTAAAGTTGTTGGAGCTACTCGTCATGCATTAGGTCATTTTTCATTTTTATCAGTTGAATGTTGCAGTTTTTTTGGAGTAGAAAAGAGATATGTTAAAACCAGTGGCGGCTGCTGGTCGTTTTTTCATTTTTTTCCCCCGGACTACGTCATAAATGTGATTACTTATTTATACGGTATGTAAATTCTGCTTTTAACAAATACAAAATAGTCGCCGGGGATCGGTAAAGTCGGTTCAGAATGAAAAAGTCAGAGGCTTATACTTCAAGATTGCTGATTTGCTCATTTCACTGTCAATCAAAAAGCAATTCCGCCTCAGACAGATCATCCCTATGTCCCGTAGACCCCCACAGACGCTGGGCGCTCGTCCGGTGGGCGGGACAAAGCCCAGCATTTATCCAATGACTGTCCAGTTTCAACCCACTCTATGTAGTAGTAGAGATCTGGGTGGTAGAGTGGCGGACGTTTTGCTTCGATTCGCAGAGGCTTCGTCAGCTGGAGCCTTCGGTACAGAGGAGTAAGTCTTGCGGGTCCTGTCCTTAGGATGTGTTGACCAGTGCATCCTAAAGACAGAATCCCCAGTCACAAACAGAGCAATGTGGTTGACTCCTTCAGATGTCAGGAGGAGTGTCGTGAGGAATACATAGGCAAAACTAAGCAACCTTTGTCCCAAAGAATGGCCCAACACCGGAGGCAGAACAGCAGTGGTCCCCAATCAGCAGTGCATCTACATTTGAAGGCCACAAACCACATTTTTGAAGACAGCGAGGTCAAGATTTTAGCTAGGGAAAAGCGCTGGTTTGAAAGAGGGGTGAAAGAAGCCTATCTTGTCAAGAAGCATAAGTCCAGTTAGTCGAGCGTTTGCATTACAACCGGAGACAACTTTGATAATGCTAATGTAGTCCACACCCCCCAGTATTAGGTAGCTCTACCTAGTCCAGTCGACGCTTCAGAACCCTACTACTATGGATAACACCGCCACAAGCCTCCACAAGAACCCACTCTATGCGTCATCAAAGTCCGATGTGCACGTAGCGGTGCGTATTTTTTGTGGGCGTTTTAGGCGGAGGTGAGCTTCCCTTGCGGTCTTAGAGCGGTCGCCACCGGTTACAACACAAGGGTGACACAAAGTCTTTCGGGTTTAGCAGCCAACAACATTCAGGTGGAATTGGAGGCGGAATGTTCCTGGTGACGGTGTTACGAAAAGCACACAGCCAGTATTGGAATGAAACATAAGCCAAGAAATATGAAACTGAGTGAGAAAAAGCTTCCACACGTTTTTCCGCCGTTCAAGTGAGTCCACAGCACAAAGCGACTCGAGCTTTGTCCGCGAGCGGCGTCGGCGCAACCTCCCTGATGATGTCATGCACCCGTCCAAACTTTTTTTTTTTGCATTTTTGGAAGTATTGCTTTAGGAACAACATTTTGGGCTTCTTCTCTTGCAGTATTTTCCCACTCCGGACCCGTCCGCTTCCATCGTGTCCTTCGCCGTGCATGCGCATCTACTGTTCGTGGTTGGATGAGTGGTAGAAGAAGAAGGAGGAGTAGAAGAAGAGCACACAGGTGAGACAAGATGAACGTAGAAAATGTCAAAAAGGTGCTCAGACGCAAATCTCGATGGGCGTGGCCACGAGCATGCGGCCTCCCGGCGAGCTGCTTTCCCGCGGGATCCGCTCGTAGCTGTTGGTGGACGACACCGAGCTGTTGGTGGACACGGAGACGAAGTGGTGGCCCCCGCCGAGTTCCATCATGCCACCCTTGGACCCGCCTCCACTCCCCCGCTCCACGGCCGCCGGAGAGACCGGGGAAAGGGGAGACAGAGTCTGCTGCTTCATCCGCTCCACTAGGAGCTCCTCGTCTTCCTCCCCAGACGAAGACGAGGAAATTGTGTTGTTCGCCTCCGCGCGTACATTGCCGCTCCCGACCACCCTTTCCCCCCCGGCGCCGCTTCCTCCGCTGCTGCTGCTGCTGTTGTTGTTGTCGTTCTCCCCGTCCAGCATCCACGAGTGGCTGAAGTATCCGAACACCTCTTTGACGGAGCAGCGGCGGTCCCGCTCCACCGAGAGCAGGCGGCGGAACATGCGAAGGGCCTGCTCGGTGAAGCGTCTCCACTGGGAAGGCACCGTGTTCGTCCTTCTCCTCTGCCAGCGGATGAACTCCTGGTAGAAGGAGTCGGAGGCCAGCGCCTTCTCCCACGGGAAGTTACCCGTCAGCATGCAGAAGAGCAGCACGCCGAAGGCCCACACGTCCGTGCTGTAGTCCACGCAGAAACCCTCGTGGCGGGACACGTCGCACAGCTCGGGGGCCGTGTACGGGATGGTGCCACTCACCTAAAGAGGGCGAGGGGAGGAGATGAGGATCAACCAACCACGCTGAAGCACGGGTGTCAGAACATATTATATGTTATATTATTACATTGTAATCAATTAATATTCTTATGTACTGTATATACAATATATTTTATGTTCATAAAATTATAAAAATACTTAAACTTTCTGCAAAAAAATCGTATTCATCAGTTTTCTTCTCCAAATATTATGATTTTGTTCCCATAATATTTGTACGTTATTCAAAATTATGTTATGACTTTTTCCACAACCTAATGTTCCAAATTTACAGTTTTTTGTTTTGTTTGGTTCTCATAATATTATAATTTAAAAAAAAATTTTTTTTTGCTACTTAAACAACAATTTCAACTGTTTTCTTGTTGTTTTCCAAATATTATGATTTTATCCTTCTAATATTTTGACTTTATTTTCTTACCTTATAACTTTTTCCGCAACCTAATTTTTCAAAAAACTATTCAAACTTTATTCATTGTTTTCTTTGGTTCTCATAAGACTTCTAAAAATATTCTTTTGTCTTTAATATTTCAACGTTACGCTACTAAAATTGTTATTTTTACGCGTAATTTTAAAATGTCTCCTAAAATTATGACGCTTTCTTGTTACATTAGGTTTTTTCTCGTAACATTTTGATTCGCTTCTTGTAAAAATTCGACAAATTATTCCATTTGTGCTGTCGTTGTCTTAGTTGTCTTCATTTTCTTCTTAAATGATATTTTCCGAATGTGCTGTGGGCCAGTAAAATAACAGGCCACACTTTGGGCACCCCCGATTTACATAATAGACTGGACTTTTGGATCCGATCCCAGGGACTTACATTTTTCTCCACCTCGATATTAAAGTAAATTTGGCCTGTATGGGATGATGCAAATTCAGTTCGGATATTTCAACACCACAAATTGAATAAGCCATTTACATAATCACAGCAAAGAGTATGCAGAGTTTTTACAGTCAACAAGCGCTAAGAAGAAATGTGAGCCGCGAATGAATTTGCCGTGTGAATTTGCAGTTTTTTATTGGCCCACGGCACACTGTATATAAGATTTAACAACAAAACTGGCAGAAATGGGTCAAATACAGCAAAAAGGGCAACATGTAAAAGTAACTTTAAAAATCCATACAAATATCAATGTGGCCCCCCCGTATCCTTTGATTTTTAGTATGCGGTTCTTGGTGGAAACAGTTTGGACACCACTAGTTCATGCACTCAGTTTTGCAGAATAATGCAGTACGGGGAAAACGCACTGGTCTGTTACATGCAAGACTGTACGAAAACCCAGGCAAAATGATGGCGAAAACCAAATCATACAAAATCTGGGGTTTTCATCAAGTTTGCTGCTGCAGTGATGTTTGATCATTTTGTCAGCTGTTACTCTGTTGTTCCCCAAACCACTTAGTTAGCACTTTTTCCTTTGGAAACAGTATTGTTTGTCACCAAACCGTTCTTGGATGGTCGGGAGAAAGTGCTTCGGGTGGTTGTTTTGGTACCAAATTTTCATTCGTGGTTGTTTTTGCGGTTTGGCTGAGATTCCAGGACTGTTGGTAGCGCCCATCTTTTCTTTTACAAGGTTTTTTCTGAATACCCCAAACAATCAGGAACATAAGAGAAAATGGTTGTACCCCAGTTTTTATTGTTCCAATACCCATGTCTTTCGCAGAATACCAGTCTGTCTGTGATGTTTTTCCTGGAGATAAGTGTCTTCTATGCACCCTTCTTGACACCAGGTCATCCTCCAAAAGTCTTCACCTGCCTGCTACCATTCCTGCACTGGTGGTGCCCTAATCCTACACCTTGTAGACAGTCCAGACCTCTGTTTTGGTCTTTCTTGTGCGCCCTGTAGCCTTCTTCCCAACAACTGACCCTCTTTCCATGAAGTTCATAATGATCTGGTTCATAATGGATGGTTGCTAATGTACAGGTAACCATGGCTAAAGATTTCAAGCGCCCCCCCCCAACCCCTTTTTCAAGGTCATCTCCAGCTTTTTTCCTGAGTCACGAACATGAAAATGTCATTTTCATGACTAAGAGGGACTTAGCAATGAATTAATTGCCATTCGTCTTTCCACCCTTCAAGGCATTCTGGAGCACAGAGGAAAGATACAAAGATATAAAATTCTGTTCTTTCCAGAGGGGCTTTCTTCTTGGAATTTTCGTATTTTGAGACAATATTTACCACATAAGTGGTGTAATTTGTTCCAGTCCAGAATGTTACAAACAATGAGAAAATCATTGAAACCAATGAAAACTAATAATAATTGGCCATCGTTATGAGGAAGAGGATGATGGGAGATAACGAACGGAAGGGCAGCTTCTTCTTCTTCTTTGGTTTTACGACGGTTGGCATCCATTACTTTGGTGCATCACCGCCCCAGGGGTGGGCAGCTTGCAGTACATTCGAAAATCTAGGGGCTTTCATTTTCGGATTTTGAATATTCTTTTGTGAAATGGGATGGAAATATCTTTGAAGCCCAGTTCGTATTATAATTTTTTCCTATAATTCCGGTTTTTGTAGGTCGGGGTTCCACTGTATACGCCAATTGCCATCATAAAAACTGAAAAAAAAGAATATTTGTGTCATTTTCAAAACTGTTGGCCATGACTGTATGACCGTATCACCCGTTCCAACTTTTGCCAGCTTTCCAGCTGATGAAGATAAAGGTTAACGTACCCATCCAGACTGGGAAACACTTTATGTTACTCACTCGTTTCACAGGTGAGCCAGCACGGCGGGTCATGCCGAAGTCAGACAGCTTCACCTTGCGGCACTCCCGGTCGAAAATGAGTATATTTTCAGGCTTGATGTCCCGGTGGACCAGCTTCTTGCAGTGCAGGTAGTCTAGAGCGATGGCTACTTGGTGCACGCAGCGCTTAGCCACTGTTTCAGGAAGACCCACCTAAAAGGGGAGAGGGAGGTTTACTGGGGTGGTCATATAAACGTAACAGCAAATGTTAGCACAACAGGAGAGTTGGTCCAACAACATTATAGGCCAAAGTGGCTTATCCGGGTCCAAAGGAAGTCCAAACCTCCCGGTCTAAGGCCACCTCTTCCAGCTCCACTGGGCGAACACCAAAGCGTACCCAGGCCAGCTGGGAGACATAGTCCCTCCAGCGTGTTCTGGGTCTTCCCCAGGGTCTTCTCCCGGCTGGGCATGCCCAGAACACCTCACCAGGGAGGTGTCCGGGAGGCATCCGGACTAGATGCCTGAGCCATGTCGATGTGAAGGAGCAGCGGTTTTACTCCTCACCCTATCTCTTAGGGTGAGTCCAGCCACCCTATGGAGGAAACAAATTTCCGCCGCTTGTATCGGCGATCTCGTTCTTTCGGTCATGACCCATAACTCATGACCAAAGGTGAAGGTGGGAACGTAGACCGACAGGTAAATAAAAAGATGACCAAGACGGTCCGGAACCGATCCATCTGTCGACCTCACACTTCAACCTTCGAGATACTTGAACTCCTCCGCCTGGGGCAAGACCTCACTCCCACCCCCAGGGGGTACAGTCCGCCCCCTTCATTCGTGATTAGTTTGCCTTTCCAAGTGTTTTCTGCATGTCAAAGTATAATTGAAAAACTTTAAAAGCATTTTTGGCTTTTTGGGACAATTTACATGATTAGTTATTGGAAAAACGGATTCGTTTAGACTCCGTTTCGGTAATGGAACAGATTACCGATGCCAACCAAGGTTCCTTTGTAATACATTTCTAAATAAAAACTTGCCCATCAACGACCATAAGAAACAATGCGACGGAGCACCTGTGGAGGAATGATGTCAAAAAGATCCCCTGCTAGCGCGTATTCCTGCGCGAACACGTAGTATTCGTCCGTCTCGAAGGCGATGCCAAACATGTTGATGATGAAAGGGCAGGGAGTCAGGTAGAGCGAGATGCTGTACTCCCGCAGGAAAGACTTCAGCTTGGTCGTCTTCTTCTTCAACAACTTCAGCGCCATTTTTGTACCTTTTGGCAAGAACGGAGAATTGGAAAAAAAAATGGCAACATATGTGTCGCATCGTGACAGTAGATACTTCTCTAGATGCACCTAGACAGGTTGAACCACACTATCATACTGACGTGTTTATGTAGGCTCCTCACCTCTGATCTTGTGGATGACCAGGTCCACCTTGCCATAGGTGCCCTTGCCCAGCTCCCTAATCACTTCGTAATACTTGTTGATCTCCACCTTCTCCATGTTCTGGGCTGTGACCAGCTGTAGCTCATCCAGGATGTCCATGGGAGCTTGCGACGTCAGCGGAGATGAACTCATGGCTATGTCGGAGGACGGAGCGGGAGGACAAACTGAGGAACGGATGCCGAGACGGGACGTCTAACACGACCTTGCTGAAGAGACAAAGTAAAAAGTTTGTGTTCAGATATTTTGTATTTTTCTAGAGAACGTAGATTCTGTAGGAGTCGGGAGTTTGCTCCCGCTTTGGGTGAGACTTATGAAAAATATCTGAAAGCCTTAAAGGGATAGGGATTCTTTGGCGTGACGTTGAATGGCATCCCCATCAGCAGCATACTCCAACAGTGAATTTTCCCACACTTTGTCTCGTCAGCTGACTTCTGGTCAGTTTTTGCTGAAGAAAAAGGCCGTTCCGGCTTATTGGTGGGGTCACTTAAGTACAGTGTTTTGCTTCTCAAAATAATATGCGCTCAAAACAGTCGTACTTTTGCGCCCCAGAAATGCCTCCTTGAAAAAATCAGGTTCATCAGTCACTCTGCGCTACTGTGCTAGCGCGTTTCTATTTTTGTGTATGTGTTGTGGACTGGAAAACAGCGCAGAGCAACTTCTAGGTCTGATTTTTGTTATGCAAAAGTATGAAAAGCAGAACAGTGTACTTAAGAGACCCCAACAACTAGCCGGAACCATGTTTTTAATCAGCAAAAAACGACCAGAACTCGATTCACGGGATGAAGTGAGGGGGAAAGTCAATGTTGATGCATTGCACTGCTGATGGGGATGCCTTACAACCTCGTGTCAAAATAATCCTGAATATCCTCTATCATTAAAAAGCCTTCAATGCAATCCTGGCAAGTACTTGATGTGATTTGGTAGAGACCATTGTCGATACGATACAATATTCATTCATTCATTCATTTTCTGTACCGCTTATCCTCATTAGGGTCACGGGGATGCTGGAGCCTATCCCAGCAGACTTTTGGGCGAGAGGCGGGGTACCCCCTGGACTGGTCGCCAGTCAATCGCAGGGCAGACAAACAAACATTCACACTCTAATGGACATTTTAGAGCGGCCAATGAAGCTAACATGCATGTTTTTGGAATGTGGGAGGAAAACGGAGTACCCGGAGAAAACCCACACACGCACGGGGAGAACATGCAAACTCCACACAGAGATGCCCAACGGAGATTTGAACCCAGGTCTTCCAGATCTCCTGACTGTGTGGCCAATGTGCTAACCACTCAGCCACCGTGCGGCCACGATACAATATATATATCTTTTTTTTTTTAAACCTGCGATTGACTGGCGATCAGTCCAGAGTACATCGAGCCTCTCGCCCAAAGTCAGCCGGGATAGGCTCCAGCATACCCCGCGACCCTAATTAAGATAAGCGACATACGTGTATTTAAGCAAGGTGGTGCGAGGCACACGAAAGAAGTGACATTACGCGCCAACCTGGGATCCACGACAGCCCGAGTTTATGCAACTTTGAAATTAGATGCTAAATTTTCAATTTTTCACCGGATTACCTTTTCTCCATGGAGTACTGGGACACTGGGATCGGCGGCAAGTGGATTTGCAAAGCGGAAGCGTACGTCTGAGTAGAACTATACGGTGCTTTGCCGTGTCTTGCATTATTTATGGGACTCTGGGGACATGTGGGGGTGGGAGTCCATGCAATTCTTTCATTCCTGTCTATTTTTTTCTGGTCCGATCTCTTTGGATTGGGTTGTAGCTTGGACGCTTTGTGAGACGTAAGATGGATTGTTACAATCATCGTACGTTGCTACAGCTGGGAAGCTGGAACCATTTTCTGCGAGCCATTGTAAGCAAGGCACGGGGCAAGAGAAGCCTACATTTTGAAGTACCATTCATGTGCTGAACTGTTATTAAACACGACTGAGAAGATTAGCCCGGTTTTTGTGGTACACTTGATGCTGCCCGGCCACACACGGACTCTAACCTGCAGCAGCCCCAAGGTACGTTGAGTCTGCGCAAACTGGATGGAATCCTGAAGAAGGAGGACTTCAAATTCTTCAACTTCACCTCAAATCCCAGCTGGGCGGTTAAAAGTTGGGACTCAGTTGAGTGTTCCGACAAAACAATGAACCCAAACACAACAACACTGGTTTTGGAATGGAAAAGAAGCAGGGGTAATTAAGGCCTCCATCCTATTGAACCTTCATGAACTAGGCTTAAAAGTGGGGTTTGTGCCTGTCACGGTCCTGAGGAGCTGTCGAGCGGTTGACCTTCGGGAGGCAGAGACGAGAATGCAGGGTGCAAAATAAACAGTCCCCTAAAAATACACAAAAACAGGTGCTCAGGTGCTCACAGCCCTCTGTGTGTGCACTCGCGAGCGCCCCGCCTCTCCCCCCCTCTCTGGACCAAAAAGACGAATGAAAGGAGGGTTCATTTTGCCGATGCACAGAGTGACCTCTGTCGTCATCCAGCTTGTTTGGTACAGAGCGAGAGAGGAGGAAAACTCGGCAAAATGATCAAGTTTGTTTTTATTTATCGTTCAGTGAATTGATTTATTAATTATCGTGACAAGCCTAATTTAACCCGTATAAACAATTTTGATCCTGTGTAAATTCAAGAAAATTCCAAATAAATTCAACACTAATCACCCATTTTTTGGTTTAAAAAAAAAAATTAAAGACATACATTGTATAATGAATCCACCCTGGAAAAAGTCTTACTTGTGAAATGGATAAGTACATTTGTAACCTTTTCCAAATGTCCATGAATGCAGCAGCAATGCGGGTTACGCGATGCACCTGAACGAACCGGACGTGACTCTTTTGATGACCACATCCGGCTCTTAGGCGTTTCTTATATTTTACTTTCTTTTTCTTAAAATATATGTAGCATCTATCTTGCTTACAGGAGGGGTCCGAACAAAAAACTTTAAGAAAACAGCACAAAAGGAAAATTGTCCGAAAATAAAGTAAAAATATTAGGGGGAAAAACTGTCATCTAACCAAAAAAAGTTGTCATTTTCGAAAAATTAGGTTGCACAAAAGGTTATATTAGGAGAATAATGTTAAAAAATTACAGGTATAATCAGAATCAGAAAAACTTTATTCAATGTAAGTGAACAATTCACAAACTAGGAACTTTCTTTGGCGACTCAGTGCAAAATTAAAATGAACAAAATTAAAGTCATAATTACGAGAAAAGTTTAAAAACTTGGGGAATCCCCCTAGAAGAAATGTAATTTTATGAGTAGAAAAACAAAATTTCTACTAATTTTTGAAAGTAGTAGAAATTTTTGAAAGTAACAATTTTACAAGAATAAGCTTGTAATGTTAGAAGAAAAATAATGTCACTTTTGTTGTTTTATTATGTCATATTATGAGAAACAAAACAATATAAAGTTGTAATTTTTGGAATATTAGGTTGGGAATGAAGTTAAAATTTTGTGGGAAGAGAAGTCTATATATAACAATTAAATATATAATTAGTGTTTTATAATGTATATTGTTTTGTGTATTTTTTACCAAATAAGAACACTGATAAATTGTTATTTGATCAATTTCCTGCTTGCTCTTCTGACTCTTCAACACGACCAAGTAACGTTGGAAAGGTGTCGGACTTCAGCAACATCCTCGTATTGCTAAACAAAATTAGCTTTCCCTCACACCCGAACGAACATTTCCTGGCAGCCGTTGCCCAACGTTGCCCATATTAGGAACTCCGGGTTGGGTGACGTCAGCCATCCAAGATTGCTTTCAGGGCTCACTTCCAAATGCACCAACCTGGGTTACCTGACATGTTGGCGCCGTGGAACACGAGGATGCGACGCTAACAAAGTTTATAGGTCAGGAAAGAGGAAAAGCCTCTTTCAGCAACAAAATGGTTACCTAGGAGTGTTAAGCTGAAATGTGTTCCCAACATGAACTTCGGAATGATTACATACTTTGTCATTCTGCCGCCGCACCGACTTTGTGGCTTATTTCTCCAGCCCACGACTGTCCCTAATTAAAATACCATTCTCCGGGCGGGTTACGTACGAGTCTGTTCCGTGCGTGCATGTGGAGGAAAAGCTGTCACACACACATTTATTGCGTAACCCGAGGCAGTGGAGAGCGGCTTCCCTCTCTAAATAGGCGCTCCATATTCACACCGCTGGCACATCTCCAGTCCTTCCACACACACACATTTGACATTTACCTATTCTCCTATCCTCTCCAATAATACTTTCTGAACAGCTGCAAACTAAGCACACTACGGTAGCACACACACACAAACACACACCGGCCTAAGTACCTTGTCATCGCCTTCCAAAGGCCTCCGTGTTCCACCGTGGGAGTGTTATCTTTTGGTGTGAAGTGCACGGAGAGAGCACATGACACCAGCAGGTACTGAGGGATGAGTCAGTCTGGGTGATAAAGGACCGTGCACGGAGGAAGAGATCTCTCTCTGCGCGTCTTTCTCTTTCTAAATCAAAGTGTGCGATAAACACACGCAAAAACTGGAGGGAAGGCGGGGAGTTGTTGAAAAAAAAAAAGGTGCCATTTGTTTCTGTCCGGGATTAGAAGTGCTTACTGAAGCGCTGCAGGATGCATGCTGCTGCGCCGTGTGTGTGTGTGTGTGTGTGTGTGTGTGTGCTTTTTTTGGTACTGCAGCAGCATTCAAGTTCAATTGAGCGTTCTGCCTGCAAAAAACACATTTCTGCTTCATATTGTTCCGACTTTGGTGTCAAAGCAGCAATAAGGGATAATGGAAACACTATTTTTCCCATCAAAAGATTGCCAAAGTATGATGTCACTGCAATTTTCATTCTTTCATGCTAATAATTAACAGTATAGCAAGATTGGAAGACTGATTATTTCAATCATGCTACTATACGGGGCCGCACGGTGGATGAGTGGGTAGCATGTTGGCATCACAGTCAGGAGGTTCAGGGTTGGGCATCTCTGTGTGGAGTTTGCATGTTCTTCCCGTGCGTGTGTGGGTTTTCTCCGGGTTCTCCAGGTTTCTCCCACATTCCAAAAACATGCATGTTAGCTTCATTGGCGACTCTAAATTGTCCATTAGCGTGTGAATGGTTGTATGCCTGCCCTGCAATTGACTGGCGACCAGTCCAGGGTGTACCCAGCCTCCCACCCAAAGCCAGCTGGGATAGGCTCCAGCATACCCGCGACCCTAATGAGGGTAAACGGCATAGAAAATGGATGGATGGATGGAACTACGCTGTGTGTTTCCTTATGATGCGTAAACTTATGAACGCACTTCCAATTTTTCTTTGGTGTCGTGTGTGTGTTTTTACATGCAGATGATCAAATGCACTTCTGCCACCTTGTGGCCTTTTTTTGGCTTAAAGCTGCTCTAACAGTGACATCTACTACTAACATATCTAACATCTACTACTGGGCTTTTTGCCTCGTGCAAAAAAACAAACAAACATAAGATGTATAAATACGTCTTTGGTATGGAATGACATAATGAGCAGAAAATGTGGCTCAAATATCGCATCCATTCATGTTCATTCATTCATTAATTAAATATATAAAAAAAAAAAAATAAAGAAACAAGAAAAAAAAAGAAAATAACAAAAAAAAATAAGAGAGAGAAGAGGAAAACACAAAAAAAAAAACAAAAAAAAAACAAAGAACAAATAAAAAAAAAAAAACACTCACATTCATACCAATGGACAATTTAGAGAAGCCAATAAAACTAACATGCATGTTTTTGGAATGTGGGAGGAAAACGGAGTACCCGGAGAAAACCCACACACGCACGGGGAGAACATGCAAACTGCACACAGAGATGCCCAACGGAGATTCGAACCCTGAACCACCTGACTGTGAGGCCCACTCATCCACCGTGCGGCCTCCATTCAAGTTTCTGAAGACAAATTTAAACTTTTCCTTTTGCATATTATTGCTCTTTAACGGGATTCTTAAACTATTTCCACCCCTCCTACAAGAACTGTGCCTAAATTGATGCGTATACGCTCATCAACATTTTAAGACCAGTTGAAAAGCTGCAAGAATTCACATTTTGAACTGTTGGAGCTTAAAGAGGTTCCAAGTAGAGCTTTAAAATGCAAAAAGAAGAAATGGAAATGAGATGAAAACGATTTAGAGTAAGTCATTTATTGCAATCAAGCATTAAAGTAAATCAAAAGTTTAGGACCGCAGCCTTTAAAAGCCAAAATCTTGGCAAAAATGCAGATGCAATGTGTCAGTAAAACAGTCAGGCCTGTTTTACTGGCACCCCGAGCCAGAGGATCTGATTGGCTGTCACGGGAACATCCTCGGCCCAAACGAAGGTTGTCACTGGTGCGGTCTAATAACCATCGACAGACAGACATCTGCGAGAGAAGGGTTTCAAAAGCTAAAAACATCTTCAAAGGTCTCATCTCCTTCTACGCCACATAATTGATTGTTTGGAATTTGCATGGGAGCGCCGAACACGGGACATTGAAAGGCGGAAGAAAGTTTTATTCTGTTCTTAGGAAAAAATGCAACTTTGACGATCCTGGTGGCTTCCAACGTTAGGAAACCCCACCTGAGATGTTTTTCACGCAATTTGCAAAACTGGGCTGTTTTTTGGGAGCTTCAGGTTGCGCAGGGGCGTCAAACGGCAGATGATCAAAGTGTATCATTGGGGGTAATTTGTCTTTATTAGTACTTCCTTGGAACCCAACTACCATGGAAATGTATAGACAAACATCTTGGAATCTGGGTTGTACCATATTGACCCAAATATAAGACGGTATTTTTCCCGGAGAAAACGTCACTATTTTCTGTTATGGTAAAAATAGCAGCATCTAAAAAAATAACCAAAGTATTCCACCCAAAAGACGTTGTTTGGGTTTGGAATATTTGAGTTGCACTTTCCAATCATGTCCTAGTACCACTTTTTCCGTTTTTGGCAGTAATATTATAAGAAATATGAGATCCTTCATTGTTGTGAGCAGTTGTTGTTTCGCAAATCATATTCTTAATCATATTTCTGGCAGTAATGATGACATCGGCGTGCGAGCGAGACCTCAGGAAACAGCGCCGTGCTCTACAGAGCAACGAGCTCGGCATGTCTGTATACGCGGAATATATTTCATATTATACCGGCGGCTGCAAACAGCTGCAACATTCCAAACAAGGAACAGAAAACCAAAAATAGAGCACACAACAGGAGTCATCCGTCTGTGGAACATGACAAAGCACAGTTCATGCGAGTGAGGAGTAAGACATCCTTCAATACCTTTCATCTAATATCACACCTTGGGAAGAGTCAATCAGAACTGAATTTTTTTTGAAATAATTTATTATTGTCTTATTTTGCACAAACAGTGTTTATTTGTGAAATGCATCCTGTAGAACAGGGGTGCCCAAAGTGTGGACCAGGGGCTGTTCTTTTATTGACCCATTTCAATTTTTAAAAACCAAATTAAACAGCAAAATGGATGGATGGATGGATATGTAGTCATCAACACATCAGTAAAACATACACACATGATAGCAAGCTAGTTGATCTTATATATTTTGTATTGCGCAAAACCATGACAGGAACAACATCAAATTAAAAGCACAAAAAGAATACCGAGCCACCATCCACCAGTACGAGCCTGGAGTTTGTTTACAATAAAGTGCATCAATAAAAATACCAATATTTGTACCCGATAAGGTCATCAAATTTTACCTTTACGCATTTCCACATTGAGTCGGTTTTTGGGAGCAGACATGAGCCTATATGTGTTAAAAGGTGCGTTCAAGAACCGTCAAACATAGTGGGACGAAACGCTGCTCGCATTAAACATGCAAAAAAACATGGAACTTCTAAATGTATATTATTTCTTAAATAAAATAATGGCCCATATTTCCCTAATTGATACTTAAACTTACATTTGGAAAAATTACATAATTACATAACATAAAGAGATTTGCATTCCTACTTATTATACATAAGGTGTGTGATTAATTAATTAATTAATTGAGTTAACTGTGGACAAACTGTGATTAATCACAATTAAATATTTTTAAGGAGCTTAAATAAAAATAAATTACAGGACGTCAAAATAAATAAAACAATCTAACATATACAAAATATTATAAATTTACTGCGATTGACTGGCGACCAGTCCAAGGTGTACCTGGCCTCACGCCCGAAGTCAGCTGGGATAGGCTCCAGCATATCCGCGACGCTAATGAGGATAAGCGGCATAGAAAATGGATGGATGAATTTTAAATTTAAATACATTAAAAATCAAACTAAATAAAACGATTTAAAAAATGTTGGAAACTACAAAAGCGTGCATTGTGATTGGTTTATGAAGCTCCAAAGAATTCATCCAAAATTCGTAGGGCTCGTTGGCCAAATCATTTTCGTGTTTTTTTTCAAATGTGTATGCCAATCAAGCCATCATAACATCGTTTGACAGACAGCTGACAAGACCAGTGACATTCTGTTGGAAACAAATAAATAAATAAAATATTGCCGTCATCTGGATCTGGTGGGGCACTGCCCCTTAAGGCAGCAGTCCAAAACAAACTTGGGCATACCCAAACCCCGTGTTGCGTATACAGCACTGCTATGACGTATATTTACACAAAAACCAAACAAACGTTGCCAAAATGTCACAGATGTCGCTAAATATTCTCAGTCATTCTCACCACACACACACACACACACGCGCACACACACACCATCACAGCTGAAGAGCACATCTGGCTGTATTTTGGCAAGAGTACCAACAAAAGAGAGTCATCTCGGCTTTGTGTTTGTGTCCTACTCACCATGCTGGAGTGTGTCTGCTTTTTAATAACCACCGAGTACATCTCGCTGATCCCACTTTGATCATCCTGTGTGTGTGTGTGTGTGTGTGTGTGTGTTCATCTGTCTTTCTCTTGCTCACACACACACACACACACACACACACACGTGACCTGCCACAATCAATGCTGCCATGCATAAAAGGAATATGCTGCAAGGATAATTACCCATAATACCAATAATTATCAATTCAATCACTTTGTTTAAAAAAAAAAATCCCTTGTATGAATTTTTTTTGAAGAACACAAACTGAACCATATAATAAGAATTACATGTATGTATACAAATAAATGTAGAGTAAAATATATAATATTTGTATTATTTAGAAATATCATTTAAGTATTTTAATTATCATATAAAACATATTATTTTATTTAACATTTTTTAAAAGCGTAATGAATAATAACTTGACTTTTAAAAAATGACTGGCAATCAGATGTATTCATGCAATTAAATGTATGCTTGCACTGAATTATTTTTAGTACATTTCTTTAAAATATGAAGTAAACCATGTAATAATTGCATTTATTTATTCAATTAAATGTATCATTTAAAAATATATAATTTTGAATGCCATATAGAGTAATCATACGATAAAGGTTTTTTTGATTAAATTACTTTAAAAACAAAAAGAAAAGAAAAGCAGAAAATGGCAGTTGCATGTATTTGTTAAACTCAATGCATAATTACATTTTTTAAACTGAAAACTTTAATGCAAAATAAATACAAAATTGAGGTTATGAAGGTACATTTTTTAAAAAATCAAATTACTTTAAAAACAGATTGAAAACATGAACTAGACCATATATTAACAATTGCATTTATTTATTCAATAAATTTATCATTTATTTTTTTTGCAATATAAACAAACTGATCATATGAAAATGTATTTTTTCTATTTTTTTAATCAACTGACAGAAACTGGACCATATAACGGCAGTTGATTGTATTTATTAAATTCAATATATAATTGAAGAATTGGACATTTGTACAATTAAATAATTGTACAAAGTTTTATTTTTGTAATAAGTGAAATTGCTTTCAAAAACCCTATTTGGACGATATAATTCTAATTGCATTTATTCATGCGCATGAATATTTTTCATGTGCAAAACAAACAGCGCATTCAATGTGAGTACATTTAATTTGCACTAATGAAAAAAACAGCAAAAGCGGTGCAAAATGAATGTTTAAAAAAAGGAACAAATAAAAGAAAAATCCTTTAAAAATATAGATATTGCATATATTTTTTCATGTACACCTTCTGAATGACAAAACATCAATTGCAAAGAAAGCGTTCAGTCACAGTGCGGTCCCACCTGCATTGTGTCCTCAGACTGCACTGAGTCAGAGGAAACAGAATGACACGCACACACGCACACACGCACACGCACGCACACGCACACTGCTGCAGACACCTGACTACCCCCCACATTCGTTGATCAATGACAAAAGAGCACCATATCTTTTGCACATATGCATACAGTATATGCAGTAAACGTGCACATCTATGCATGGCTGGCGTGCAAGAAACGAATGAGAACTGCACTGACACAGGCCAATGCAAGGTTAGGGAGGGTAGGATGAATGAAACGCCGTCTAGGATGCTCACCATTGCACTGCATCTTCATAATGAGGATGAGGCGTCCGCCCTGCGCATCCAAGCGGCTGACAAACAACTGCGACGGCGGTGAGGGCGCATATTTGGGGAGCCGGTCGGGCGGGGAGAAAAAAGGGGCGACGTCCACCGAGACGGTCTGTGTGGCAAGCACGCATCCAAAAAGCCTCCTCAACGCCTCCTTTCCTTTTGTCTCCGCATCCTCTGTCCTCCTGGAGGGGAGGAGGAGGAGGAGGAGGCACGAGAGGTTGCTCCAGCAGGCGAGCAGAGGGAGCGGATTAGGTGGGAGCTGGGAGAAAGCCCCGCCCCTCGGTCGGAGCGCTGGCCAATGGCAGCGAAGCTCCGCCGGGTCTCCATACAGAATAACTGTGGCATCCTTGGATGACTTTATTTGCTGTCCCAGCGCGCTTGAAAGCGCTTAAAGCAACATCGTCATAGTTTGGGCACCCTTAGCCTATCAAAATACGTGTTTGTGGGCTTTATATGGGTGGGTGCATCCATTTGTTGCATTGTTGTGTCATTTGATGGCCAGGAAGGGTTTGGTTACTCAAATGGAGAAAACATCGAGCATTTATAGTAGGGGTGTCCAAACTGCGGTACGGGACCTTTTGCAGCTCGCGGCGCATTAATGAACATTTTAATAACGACGAATTATCATGACAAAAAAAGGCAATCTAAGGAAAACGGTGTAATTTTGTCAGAATTTTACTGTCATTATATTGTATGAGGAAAAATAACGTCATATAGGTAGCACAAAGTTTAAATATTTCAGAAAATAAAAAACAGTTTTGGGGGAAATTTTCTTGTGGAAACACTTAATCTTACACAAATAAAGTAAAAATATGTGAATAAAATTTTCAAAAAGTTGAAAAAAAACAATGGCAAAAAAGGAAGGTATAGTTTGTTTTTTAAGTATATAACATTTTTAAAATAGTCATATTTTAATGAGGGGAAAAATAAACTCAAAATGTTTCAAGGAAAAACATTTAATTTCAGTCACAGGCAGTTGAAATATTTAAGACATTAAAAAAAATGTTTAAAGTCGTAAAATGAGGACCGAACAAAAAACAAAAAAAAAATAATTTCTGGAAAATTAGGTAGCAGAAAAATTTATGTTACTAGAATGAAGTCTAAATATTATGGCAATAACATCATAATTATGAGAACATTTACTGAAAGCTGGGATAGGCTCCAGCATACCCGTGACCCTAATGAGGATAAGCGGTATAGAAAATGGATGGATGGATGGAAAATGAATGAATGAAATTTGAAAAAGTTACAAAATAAAAAAAACAGCAGCAGAAACAGAAAAATATTTGTAATTTTGTGAGAACAAAGTTAAAATATTAAAAGAAAACTGAAAAACAATAATGTGAAAAAATATATAATTTTAGTAGCACAGAGTGGTAATATGAAATCATAAATATGTTCTGTTTTCAAAAGTCATTATGAGAAACAAACACAAAATAATATTGTGTTTTATTATTATATATACTTATATTATTATAATAATATTTTTGGAAAATTAGATTGCAGAAGAAGAATAAAGTCTAAATATTATGGGAATAAAGTCATAATTGTGGGAAGAAAATTTACAATTAGAAAGTTAGAAAATTAAACCAAAAAACAGCAGAAACTATCAAGAAATATTAAAAGAAAACATTCAAAAACAATTTTAATGAGCCAAAAAGGACAAATCTTACAATTACAGGAATAAACAAGATTTTAATAGCATGGAGTTCAGATGTTTGGCTTTATTTAAGTCACAAACAAAGCAAAATAAAGTTGACATTTTGGGAAAATCAGGTTGGGGAATAAAATACATTTTGGAAATAATGTCAAAATATTATTGGAATAAAGTAGATCTTACAGAAACAAATGTAACAGATTAATTAAGAATAAAGGTAAAATATTTGGGAATTTTTTTTAATGCAAAAAAGTGGTAAGTTGATACTAACAAGGTTGCAGTTTTTTTTAAATCATTTTTCCCCACACATTCAATTCCTATATATCCCAATAAATATGCTCTTATGAGATTATCATATACATACATCCTTTATTAATCTCCAAGACAAATTTAGGTTTGAAGCAACTCTTCAAGAATATCATAATTAACATAATCTCCGAATAAAACAATCACAGCAAACTGAAAAGATGGGAAGATAAAAATAAGAAAATGGAATACAAATAAATACGTAACCATTCACTTCCGATTTGTAGTGCAATAATACATAAGAAATCGGTGGACCGGTGGAGAGTCCGCATCGCTGCAGATGCTGCACCAATCCGCCTGTCCATCTCGCGTTCCATCCTGGGCAATCCAGGCAATCCTTGACTGGGCAATCATCATTTTATCCGTCAGGTAGTCTCTCTGCACGCGGAGCGGGCTTAAAAAAAATCAGGAGCCGAAAGGCGCTGACACGAGGAAGGTCTTTGTCTGAAAAGGCGAAAGACTGGAAAGGTGCGTTCAGACGAGGGTAAAAAAACCAGTAACAGAACAAAGAGTAGCTTCTGTGACAAAAGTCACGTCAGTGCAATAAAAGGCGAATGTCGTCACACAAAGAGATAGAGCTCCAGCGTCTTGGTGTGGAGATGCTGCGCCAGGTTGCGGATGCGACACAGGCGCGCGTTCTCAGCATCTCCGGCGTTGTACACCCTGAAAATGTGGTATCGCTCTTTCCTCGTCAGCGCGAAGCTCAGCTCGTTGGCCGAGAGGACGATGAAGGACCTCTCTTTCTTCGTCGTGGACTTCACCTCCACGTACACCACCTGCACCGCGTCGTCGTGGCCCTCTCCTCCCGTCGGCCCGAAGGTCAGCTCGAAGTCGTACGGCTGCCCGCTCTCTCCGCTCTGGTTGCACCACACCACCTGGGTGGGTCGGAGTGGGTCGGCGCCGTCTCTCCAGTGGCAGAGGAATGAGTTGACGAGCAGCTCCCCCCACTCGCCGATGGCCTTCAGGTTCCTCTGGTCCTCACTTAGCACGACCTAGACGAGAACCAGCGGCGGACTCTTGTCATCTGCGCTTATGAAAGACACTTGAAAGGACAAGTACTCACGGTGGCGGGTTTCTGGCAGGTGAGGTCCAAGTCCTCAATTGTGGCCTGCAGGGGTTGGACTTTGTTCCAGATGGAGAAGTCCAGGTTTCGAGGGGGTCTCTGGGCCTCTGTGACAGCATCCGGGCCCTTGAACGTGCTGGGCAGCACCACGGCTTCTGGGACAGAACTGTAGGTGATATAAATACAGAATCAAACTGAATCAGTGGGAATGCGGAGAAAAATGTGCGTATTTCTGGGAATGAGGAAGTGAAGCGTACGTGGTGTCTGCTGGGGCGGGTTGCACACACGGGACGCTTTGAGACGGTCCGGGATCAGCGGGGCTTTGCTCTCCACCCTCCGTGCCGGCACACTTGGCGGTGTCGGGACGGCGCTCTGTATGTGATCACATGGGAAGCAACGTTGATATTTTGTGAAGCAACATGTGTAGACGTGCTACAAAGATGAACTGCGCGTCAGCTTTGCGGTTTTGATGAAAACGCTCATTATTTGTATCATCTTTGCTCCTTTTAACTTTCTTTTTAAATAATCTTTATTTGATTTATCTAACTTTTTTTTCCATAGTAGGATTTTATTCCCATACTTTTAGAACTTTTTCCCCCAAACCAATGTTTTACAAAAACGACAACTTTATTTTCTTTTGGTTTTCATATGAAAACTATTAAGAAGAAACTATATTTTTCCTAAAAATTTCAACTCTATGCTAACAAAATGACAGAATTTCATTTTTTTCTTGTCAAATTGCGACTTTTTTTCCATTATAATACTCGTTTCTATTAATATTTTCACTCTCATAAAATTACAGCAGTTTCTTCCATTTCTGTTGTTTTTTTATACTTTCCAAGTATTTCAACATTCTTCTTAAATAATATTTATCTTGACTTTATTCAGAATATTATAGCTTTTTTCTTTTATATTGTTTACAAAATTACAAATTTAAAAAAACATATTTTTTCTTTAGTATTTCACCTTTATGCTAAATGTTGTTTTATATAAATTATATCAAATTGGAACTTTTTTATTACAATACAAGAAAATACATTTTCTGAGATTTTACCTTTCTTCTTAAATAATCTTCATACATTTGTTTTCATAATATTATGACTTTATTCCCATAATATTATGTTTCCCTAAAACTAATTTTACTAAATTTTATTTTTTGTTTTATCACATAATATCACAGCTTTTTAGATCAAATGTTTTTTTGTAATATTTCTACTCTATGCAACTAAAATTATTTTTCTCTCATAATAATACAAGTTTATTTTTGTAAAATTCCAGCTGTCTTTTCCATTTCTGCTGTTTTTAAAATTTTTTCCAATATTATGTTGTTTAGTTTATTTTTAATAATACTATGACTTAAAATAATTATAATCAATAAATATCATAAAATACATAATACTCTTTCTTTAGACATCTTTATTAATTTGATTTATTTCAACTTTATGCTACAATTTTTTTCACAACATTAAAACAATATAATTATTGTTATATGATGACATTTTCTTGTTATATTGCTTTTTTGCGGTTCATTTTATTTTTATTGGTAATAATATTACTGCTTTTGTTGTTTAGGTGCCACCTTCTGTCGACTAAACTCTCTCCCAATCAGTCGAGGCAGATGGCCGCCCCACACTGAGTCTTCTCTTTTCAAAATATCTCCCCAGGGAGTCGAGAGCCCGTCATATTGAGAGAGAATTATAACCTGGAGCTTGTGTCGTGTTGGAGGCAGCACTAGACGGGCTCGGCTGGATGGGGGCTTTCTGAAGTCCTGGTTGGTCTGCGGGTCTGCTGCTGGTGTTGGTTAATGGCCGTTCCCTCTCCGCGTTACTATTGTTGGGATTCTGTGGAACCACACAGCCGCTCCATTTGCCCGAGACGTCCTTCTGGGCCTCCGGGTCTTTGTCCTTCGGCGGGGCAGGAGGCGGCCACATCTTCATGACGGTTTCTACCGCAGCTTCATCCGCATGGACTGTGGCGAAAACCAAACGTGAGCAGGGAATGTGAGCTTTGTGTTGCGTCGTCTCCGCGCTTTTACCTGCTTGAGAGCCTCCTGTTTTGGCAAGAGGTGCTCGTGGAGGCCAGGATACCAGTGTCTTCTCGCCGTCTTGCTGGTCAGGCCGAGATGGTTCTCTTGGGTAGATGGTGACAGGACATCTAGATGACACTGGAAAGCAGATTTTTTATTTAGATATAAACAAAAAATACAATAATGAGCGTAATAATGAGCAGGAAAGGCGAGAGCGTATGATGCTAAAGTTAGCATGCTAACGGTGCTAACATGCCAACGTTAGCGTGCAACACCCTGTTTGGTAGAGCTGCATGTGTTAATACTTACAAAAATGTCAACATATGCTACTATGCTAATATTAGCATGCTAGCTCTACATGGTGACGCCTGCCATGATTAAGTGTTTAAATAGGTTTCTACTCATAAAAAATGGCTACGATGCTACTGTGCTAATGTTAGCAATGCTAGCGTTAAATGTCTGCCAATGTTAGAGCTAATAAAATGGCTACATTAGGATTAATAAAGTATCTATCATAAAATGCTACTATGCTAATATTCGCATGCCAGCACTAACATGCTGACGCGTGTCATGATTAAGTGTTTATATAGGTTTCTACTCATAAAAACAACTACGATGCTACTATGCTAATGTTAGCAGGCTAGCAATGCTAACGTTAACGTTCTTGGTGCATTTCACATCGGTCACTAGGTGGGGTGAGACAAGCATCACGCTTTATCGGCGGAACAGCTTTTGTTGCACGTTTGAATGGTCTCACTAGCAGGCACAATAATAATAAAAGAATCTACGACAAACAAAAACTGAACCCCCGATGTCACTTCCTGTCCTCCACACTTGAGTTATTTATGTCTTCCATGGGTTATTTTCTCTGATTATGTCTACTATATTGGGTAATACAAGCGTAAAGGAGTCTATAGGGGTGTGATTTCATATCTAGAGGTCTCTAATAATGTTAAATATTTTATTTAGACAATTTTAAAGAGGTTTTCTATGCCAAAACTACATAAATATTCAATTTCTAAAGAAGGACTCACACTTTGCAGAAATTCATTCATCATGGTTGGGTCTGGAAACAACTAACCCCAATAAATGACTGATTACTGTAGTAAAAAGATGCAAAACACTGACGACCGTTGTGTAATGGACATGACCCTAGCCCACCCTAATATATTTTACTCTTATATACTAAAGGTCATTTTGTTGTGCAGCAAAGTAAGATTAGCGCCAATGTTAGCCTAATAGAACACTGGTATGTCTGAGCAGGTCCACTACAGTGCACTGATTGCTCGGTGCCCTTTCTACTGTAGACTTGGAGGGCAGTGTGGCACGTGTCCTTAATGTGTCCGTACCGCTTTCCAGGGCCACCTCTGGCCTGAGAGGCTCTGGGACTTCCCACTGTTCTTCTTCACTGGGCAGCTCTCTGATGTCCTCCTTACGTAAGAACCTCTTCAAGGCATCTGTGTCCTACAATGTGGTAGAAATCAATGTTAGGATGTAGTCCACATTGTGGCCTTATTCCTAGTTCTACCCGACTTCTAGGCTGCAGTACCTACTCTACCTACCGCCTTACAGCCATTTTCAGCTACTGCTTGTTAGAGGGTCACTTCAGTAAGACCAAAGAACACTAATGTGTGGCACCGGCCACCGAGCAGAATATAAGATGGTACTTTCAGTCTGAAAAAGACAAAGTGTCTTATATTCTGGGTCTGAAGCTGAAGTTGTTTTACTGAAAGAAGCAACTCAAGACTTTTTGAAGGCAAAGAAATGTATTATTCTTTGCTGACTAAGTCAGCGGGCCACAGTGGGGAACCCGGTGGACCCCTGGTTCAATTTTGTGTGTGTGTGGGTGTTTGAGGCAAGATGAGCACGTGAGCAAGCAAAGTTCCCTTTTCACTGAATATGGATCAATGATCAATGCATGGTCACATATTTCTTACACTGAGTGAAGCGATCAGGCCGCTCAGGAAATTCATCAGCTCTTTCGTGTGGCCGCTTTCTGTGCAAAACAGTTTCACCAGCTCCCTGGAAGACACACACACACACACACATCCAGTATATAATGCTGAGCAACAAGATACCCTACGCACCTCCTCCAATGACCTTTCTTCTTTTAATATGTACTTTTGGGTGACGTTTAAGCGGTTAGATGGGTCCCTAAAGGCGAATGTGAGTGCATTTGTTTGCTACGCTGGGAGATGCACACTCTGGGACAACGGCACCGGTAAAAGTAGTATCGCAGTATTAGAACCTATCATCACCTACCTGCAGATGTCCAGCTTGGACGTGGGGAAGTCCTTCTGGATGTACAGCTCCTTCTTATCCTTCAACAGACAGATGACGTCTACTGTCTCTACTAAGGGATCGTCACTGCCCTCCACATCCAGCTGGTAGTGGATGTACAGTTTACCCACCTGTAAATAATCAACATGCAACCTGCTGTTTATTTAGGCCACCGGGAGCCTGAAGAGTTTCAAGGACCATCGGTGACCTGTGCAAATTTAAGCCGCTTGATTTTTTCCGCTATGTTGTCCTGGATCAGTTCTGAATAGACGTCCGCCAGCTCCTCATGATGGTAGAGGAATTTCTGCACATAGGGGATCAGAGATCGCACCATGGCCTGCATGGAAGGAGAGGGCCTCCAGTTTTCAGTCTGGGGCTCCATTTTGACACATTGAGACAGCAGACGGATGTTGCAGATGTTCATGAATGTCAATCTGTCCGTCTCACTGAAAGTGGGAATGGCTGCTTCTCCAGCCGCTGTCCTCCCTGGCAACAGGAAAATAAACATCAAAATCTTCTATAAAGTGTGTCTATTTAGTGGGTAATTTATAGTAGCTACTGTATTTTTAAAAAGAAGTGATATATTTATTATTAATTCAGAGTTCAAAACATCACAACATGTTGGCTTATGATGTATTAAAGTCACTGGAGTTGTTCATGTTTGGGCGTTAAACTATGGTTCTGACCCAATAGAACAAACTTTGACCACAGCTACTTGTGTCATCTTGCGTCGTATGCCAGCGTTTTAAAATATTTGTGCATTAATAAATCACATTGATTCATGGTTGAATACAGCCTGTTATTACTCCAAAATTAGTCCAAATTTTACTTATGACTTGTTATTCTAAATTAACTAAATCAGGGGTGTCCATTTGCACCTTCTATAAATGTAATTTAACCAAAAAAACAATAGCAAAAATTAAAAGTCAAAATTTTATGAAAATAAAGTTGTGAGGGGGAAAAATGACTCTTTGAAAGTACTGTGATAAGATACAACCAAAACAGCAGATTTTTGGAAAATTTGGCAGCAAGAAAAAGTTAGAGACAAGAATAAAGGCAAAATATTTAGAGGAAAAAAATAACAGAAAGAAAGTTGAAGTAGTTGGAAAATGTGAAAAAAAACAGCAAAAATTTAAAAAGTAGCTGTAATTTTAAGAGAATAAGGTCAAGATATTATTAACCCCATATTGGCATAAAAATGTAATATCAGTATAAATTATTTTTCCTATGATGAAAAAGATTTTTTTTAAATGCTGTAAATAGGCCTATGAGCTCTCCTATTTTTGAATGATCTCAAACAGCCACAATCATCCAAACTAAAAATACAAAATATCAACATGTAACCCACGGCAAGATAAAACTCAAGTCTGAACCGCCAACGTCACGTCTTAAATGCCTTACTTGCGCTTATTATGTCAACTAAACAGGTTTAAAAAAAATCGATTCACGAAGAAGGAATCCAAGTTTGCAGAAATTCACCTATCATGATTGGGTCTGGACCTAATTAACCATGATAAACGAGGGAATACTGTATACATTATACACAATTGTTGGAAAATCAATCACGTAATGATCTCAGCAGCGTACCAGAGTAGCCTTTGTTTTTCTTTGATGCGGTCTTCTTCTCTGCAGGTGGCAGGTTGAGCAGGCAAAGCTTGCGAGGTTTAAAGATTTTCTCCAGCTCCTTACTGTCGGCTATCATGGGTTTACGGGCCAGACTCACCCAGCTGTTGTCCTTGGTAGGGAACACCCTCTTGTCGGACACCATACCTAAATGCCAAAAAAGAGCAAACGTCACCAGCATGAATGGATTTTTGTCCACCTTTAGATACAAGTTCTCAGGCGGTTTTATGAAGTCCGGGATATGTCAAGACATAATTGTTTAAAAAGAAATGTATGACAGAACAGGGGTGCCCAAAGTGCAGCCTGAGGGCCATAAATGGCCCTCGCGGCACATTCTAAAAATACAATTAAAAAATAGAAAACTGTAATTTTATGAGAAGATGGCCAAATATTAAGACAGTAAAGTAATACAACTAAGAGCCAAAAATAGTGTAAAGTTTAAATATTCAAGACTAAAAATGTAATCATTTAACAGTTGTATGAGAAACAAACCATACAAAGAATAAAGTTGCTATTCAGAAAATGTAGGTTGGGTAAAAGTTAGAATATTACAATAATAAAGTTATAATATTATGAGAATAAAGACAAAAAAAATTACGATAAAACAGTTGGTCTCACTTAAGATACATACAGTAAACATACAGTAGTTACTGAGGAACTAATAAAGAACTAATGGAGGAGCTAATGAAGAACTAATGATTAATGTATTTATACTGAGGAACTAAGGCGCATACATTTGGAGTAGTTACTGAAAAACTAATGAAGAACTAATGAGTACTGATTAGGGTTAGGTAGATTTGTTTCTCATTAACTACTGTCATTTTGTGTACCTTAAGTATAAAAACTATAAATAAATATACAAAAAAACAACCAATTGTGTTTGCATATCTACATGGCTTGGCATAAAAAATGTAAAATTGGCCCGTGCATTCTTTGATTTTTCAGAAAGTTTGGACACCTCTGCGCTACAGCATCAAGTAGGTTTGACTCAGTCTCATGATGAACCGATGCTCTGAAAGTCATAGCTCATAGAAAATTTGATTATTTTCTGCAGTCCGAAGATCAGATATGAAAACATCAATTTTGGCAATACAATTTATGTCAAGATAAGTCGAAAAAAAACAAAAAATGTGATTGCTTATCTGCAAAAATAACACTCCTTACTAACCTTTCAAGGTGGAGCAGTAATTGACATCAAGTTCGGACTGAGGCATGTCCTCGTGTTCGCCAGACACTTGAATTTTACACTTGTTAGCTGTCAGAAAGGCAGAAAAATGACTGTCTATCAAAACGTACCACCAAGCTACAGGAGTGAACAATCAGACAAATGCTGTCGTACCGAGTGTGGCGTAGAGCACAGACACATCCTGCAGCACTTCAGCGGTTGGGATGGGGGACGACGTAGCGACGACTTCCAAAAGGCCGACATATTGCTTTATGTTGGGGCTGGCATCCACGTCCAACAGCTGCACATTAACATGAACTTGATGTCACAGGTTCAGTTTTATGTATGATGTATAGGACATGATTTTGCGACACCTAAACGGCCATGGAAACTAGGGCCCCCACCCAAGCTGATATCAAGAGTTGTTAACTAGCCCCTAGATGCCCAGAACCTTCCTGGTTGAAGTTCCTGGGTCAAGGTACCAGCGTATGATACATAGGATTGTTCCTTACCCTCCAAACCCTCATGCGTATTTGAAAATGCACATCAAAAAAATCTAACTGGTGTCCAAAGTGTGGCCATTTGCGGCCCAAATCTGTTTTTTTGTTTATTTTTGATAGGCCAGCAGCATATTATAAAAATATAATTAAAAACAAGTAAACAAGAACAGCAAACAAAAACAGCACAAAAAAGTTTGAAGCTGACAAAAAAAGTTGTAATTTAAAAAAATAAACATCATTTAAGTAGCATAAAGTTGAAATAATAAAGAAAAAACTAAAAACTAAACAAAGTTGTAATTTTGGAAAATTAGGTTAAGGTAAAAGTCAAAGTATTATGCGGATAAAGTCATAGCTATGAGAATAGAATTTACTAGAAGGAAGTTAAAAAACAACCACAGAAATTGAAAAATCTGATGTAATTTTAAGACCATAAAGTCAAAATATTAATGGGAAAGAGTCATATTCTAGCAAGAAAAAAAGTTGCAATTTTACGAGAATAAACTCCTAATATTATAAGAAAATACGTCATTTTAGTATCATAGCGTTGTCAATTATTATTACAATATTAAAGAAAAAATACAGTCACAACATCATGCCAAATAAACAAAACAAAATAACGTTTAGATATTAATAACTTGATAATAATTTGTAGAAAATTTGGATGAGGAAGAAGTTAAAATACCATGGGAATAAAGCCAAAATATGGGAAGTAAGACTACTATGAAAATAAATTACAAACATGTACAAAATAAATATTTGGAAAAAAACAACAGGAAAAAAAAAGAGTACTGAAGTTTGTACTTATAATATACTTTTTCACCTCACAACGCTGAGATGCAGTTTTTTCCTAAAATATATATCACTTCTTAGCATGTCCACACAATGATACCAATTTGGCTGCTAAATTTGGCGACACTCCAAACCCTCTTGGCGACATATTTTCTCAAAAGCGACTAGCGACAAATCGAGGTACTTTTTCTGGCTTTGTTGGAGAGATTTCTGCTATTTGGGGATGTGAGAGTGAAAGCTTTTATTGATCTGCAGTTTCTGTTCCAAAAATATTCACAATCCGTCAGCTCCAGTGGCACACTGAGAGCACAGTGGAGCTCTACGCATCAATGAATCACGCACGCATGAGGTGTGCTTCCATTGGGGTGGAATTTACAAACTAAGAATCAAATTCATTGGTAGTTCTAAACTTAAGGTGTTTTTCTCACTTGTTTTGTCTCTCCTAGAAAGTTATGCTTTTCCCCTACAGTAAAGAAACGTGCAAATGAAAATATAATGCAGTAAAACTATTAAAAGCAGACATACCCTGATAAAGAAGTCCCTCATGCCATCTAGTTTGCTATAGAATGGAGCCAGGACTTTGGGCTCTTCGATGGGACAGTCAGGTCCATGCAACAGCGGTCTGTAACGCTGGAACATACGAGTGGGGTCACTCCAGCACACATCCCTCAGGTTGTAGAAGCGCCCTGAACACCAGTCATTGCTCTGCCTGTGAAAAGCAAAGTTTGCTATGTGACAACCAGCCAATTCAAACAATCAATACACGAATCAGCCGGTGACATACATGCTGTACTCCTGTAGTACAAATGCAGCCGGATTATGCTGGAAGAGCTCCTTTAGACTGCTCTGGGGACTGTTCTTATGCAGATACGTGTAGATGTTGTGGATGTGCTTAACTGTGGTTGTAAAATGTGCGCCCTCGGCCACGTCGCCACATAACTCTTGGTTGTCTGCTGCTGGTTTGATGCACCACTCCTTCAAATAGCCAATAAGAGCATCCACTGACACATTTTGTCTCACTCCTGAAAAAGGCCGAAAGAAATCAATCAATTCACGGGATGCACCCATAAAACAAACACCATTTGATACGCTACCAAATCACATGACCAATAATCAATGACTATAAATTACAAACAATTGTGCTGACAAACGCCAGGGGGTGTCCAAATTGCGGCTCGAGGGCCATTTGTGGAGAGTGGTACAAGAAAACTAAAACAACATATAATAAAAATGAGCAAAAATGGAAAAATCTGCAGTAATTTTACAAGAATTAATTAGTAATAGTCCAGTTTGTACCCGGCGGCCTCTCGCCCAAAGTCAGTTGGGATAGCCACCAGCATACCCCCGCGACTCTAATGAGGATAAGCGGTATAGAAAATGGATGGAAATAGTAATGCTACACTATATTATTATTTTAGTAGGTGAACTATAAAAGAAACAATTATGAAAAACAACAAAACAATAAACAAAGGCATCATTTCTGGAAAATTGGGTTGCCGTAAAAGTTATAATGTTACAAGGATGAAATCTAAATGTTATGGGAATAAAGTTATAATTACGAGGACAAAAATTTTAAATAGTTGCAATTTATTTCTATACTATAATTTTACAAGAAGTCAAAATATTAAGAGAAAAAAGTCGTACTCTAACAAGAAAAAAGGTTGCAATTTTACGAGCGTAAACTTGTGAAATAATCTGGAAAAATCATGTCATTTTAGCAGCAAAGTGTTGAAATATTACATTAAAAATATGTAATTTAAATAATAAAATCAGAATATTATGAGAAACAATAATTCATAAATAAGTGGTAAAGCATAAAAAAAAACCACACAAAGCATACAAATAAAGCATATAATATAAAGATAAAATATAACAGAAAAAAGCACAGTTGTATTTGCAGCCTGACGACCCGGCTAAAGGCTAGACTGTGGCTCTGATTCCACCTGTTCTCATATCAATCGTCTTTCATTATCTTGCATTAGTGGTGACTACTTTTGATGATCGCGTTTTGATCTGACAAATCATTAAGTAGGTTTGATCACGTGTAGTATAATTACTACAGCCTCTGCTTGGACCGTGGCTGCCATTCAACTCCGATGAAAAACAGCGTCTGACGTCGCAGTCATCTGCGCTGGGAACATCAAGTGTAGGTAGGCTTGCAAGGTATATAGGGTTTTTTTTCTGTGTAAATATCCCATGTTACAGCACGGACACCTGTGGCTTATAGACAAGTGTGGCCTATATTTGCAAAAGGGGAAAACATCTCTTTAAATAGTTTGAATTTTACAAGATATATATATATATATATATATATATTTAAAAACAGCCTGCATCTCATTTTTACGTTGCAAGTGACAAATTATTATTTGCTATTGCTGCTTGTTTTCCATGTTGCTTGTTTTTTTTTATAAATATTTCAACTTCTCAAAATGTTTTCCATATATATATAGCCAGATGGAAAAGTAACCCCCTATTTAAAACACGTATAATTTGTTCATATGTATGTAATATTTTTCAACAAAAATTTTTGTGTACGCTCCATGACGTATGGGCAAGTCTATTCTAACAAAGCAATTTAATTTTCCCAAAAAATATTTTAGTTTCCACTATTACAACTTTAAAATGTGTTAAATATTTGAACTTTATGCTTCAAAAAGTACAATCTGTTCGCATAGTACTACAACTTTAAGCTCTTAAAACACACATTTTTCTTAACGTGAATGACTTTATTCTAATATTTAGTAAAATGATGGCTCTTTTTTCACAGTTTTGTTGTTGTTTCTTTTGTAGTTAGTTGAATTGTCCTATATTATGAGCCACAGGCTGCAAATAGTGCCTGGGCAGCAGTTTGGACACCCCTGCGCTTGACTGAAATGAACTAAACCCAGAGCCCAAATACTGTGTAAATGATTACCCAAAGCTCTGCTGAACTCGCTTGGATCCAAATTCACGTAATCCACATGTGTCCCCAGCAGGCTGGTGATTTCACTTAAGCTCAGATAGACTGAGTTTGGACAGAGGAACTTTATCTCGGTCTTTTCTCCTTGCTGTGGGCGATAGGCTGGCATCCATTTAAGACAACACAGGGAATGGTAGAAGGAAGACTTGGTTTTCTTGAGTGGTTGTCCATCGCTGTCCATCACTTGGGCTGTGAGGTACTGAGAGTAGCGATGTCTGGAACGACGTGTGACAGGAAGTTATGATTTGAAAACTCTCCCTCATGCCTGATCAGATTAAAAATTCTGGTTCAGTGATGTTGATGCCACTTTGCGCGGCTCAACAAAGTGGCAGAACTGCATGACCTACATTGCTTCATTCATGCTTTATAGTCAGAAAAGCCACTGAGAAATAGATATTAATAAGAAATAAGACGTTATACTGCAAAATTAATATTTCTATCCTAACAAATTGAGCCCTAAATTTAATATCTCAAAGAAAAGGCTTTGGTGAATGATTGTATGCAAAGTGCAAATATATAAATATATATAAATAGCAGCAGTAATCGCCAAATGGCCACATTAGAAAGGATTACGCTCTGACATCAGCGCCATTATTTGCTTCAGTCTAGACATTATTCTTATGTGATTACCTCTGCGCTTGTTTATCAAATGGGACAATACTCATCTGACAGGACATGACACAGAGGAAGACATATGTGTTACCCCGTGTCCCAGTTGGTGGCCAGCAGATTTAGTAATGCCTTCCTCTGATCCAGGAGGCAGGGTGCAGCAAGCTGGGCTGTGGCCAAAGCACGGAACTCTTCACAAGGGTAGTCGTCAAGCACATAGTTTCCCCCAGAAGTTTGGGGCCACGCGGCGCTTTCCGCTGACCACGGACTGGAGGCCTGGAAAGTGTGAAATATCATTTCAAGCCCTTTGAAATTTCTCTCTGATGTGTTCTATGTACCGCATGTAACATTGCAACAAATCCACATTGCGTTGTTGTTGCAGCCCAAGCTAAAACAGGCTTCTGGAATTACGACTGGCTGAGTTTCAACTGGGAACGTTTGTCACTTGCTTTTTCTTCTCACTCTCCATACAGCTACCGAGTACACAAGAGTTCCTGTGTGAGTCAGGCATCACTTACACAATTAAAACCATCCCACTGTGGTAAAAAAACATGTCTGTCAACACTGCAGGTGGGAGTTCTAACCGAAATCAAACCCAAAACTACTCTAACCTTTGGGAATTTACACGTGACTTAGGACATCGGGAGAATGAACGATAATAAAATGTTTTAATCTACAGCAGTTTGGTAATATGGTTTTCATTTTCCCGCCCTTTGTTTGGGTTTTCGTATGATATTGTGACGGGAGAATTGTTCTGAGCTGTGATGCAGGGGATGGGGAATGGGGGTAATGGCGTTTGCCTGCTAGTTAGAGCCAACCCCCCAAAAAAGAGGAGTTGCTTGGCCGCATTTTCTTAAGGCATGGGTGTCCAAAATTTTTTTCAGTACATTTTTCAACATTCATACATTTTCTTCTTGTAATATAATGACTTTATTCCCATTTCTATATATTTTATTTTATTTATATTTGTTATATAGATATTATAATATTTTTATTTTTATATTTTTTATTTTATTTATATTTATAACTTTTTCCCTAACCTAATTTAAAAAAATAACACTTTATTATGTTTTGTTTCTCACAATATTATGACTTTTTTCTTTAATATTTCAACTCTATGCCACTAAAATGACATTATTTTTCCTCATAATATTTTGATGTTATTACTGCAAATTTTTTCCCGTTAGAAAATAAAGATTTTATTCTTATAAAATTACAGCTGTTCTTTTCATTTCAGCTGTATTTTTTTCCAACCATTTCAACTTTGTTCTTGTAATATTATGACTTTATTCCTGTAATATATTGACTTTATTGCCATAATATTATCGCTTTCGCAGACTAATTTTCCAAATTTGTTTTTTTTGTCATAAAATAAAGACTTAAAAAAATGTTTTTTCTTTAATATTTCAAATTTATGTCACTAAAAATGACGTTATTTTTCTCATTAAATTACAAATTATTCTTGTAAAATGACAACTTTTTTCTCATAATGCATTTTTATAACTTTTCCATTCTTACAGTTTTTTTATTTTTTTTATTTTTATATGCAGTTTTCTGTTTATTGAATGTGCCAATAGAAAACTACCATATGGGCGCAATTGGCTCGCGGGTCGGACAACACCCCTGTCTTAAAGTACTGTATACTGCATATTGTGCAGTTTTGTGCATAGTCGTCCTGCCGACATTACAGTATTTTATACTTTCATCTACTATAACAGCTGCTGCAACAACATATCCAGATAAACAGTATACGGATCCATTTTTCATACAAATGACACTTTGGGTCTCAGATGTATATATCAGATTTTAGAGTCAGGACTTGTATGGACTGCTTGGAGTTACAGTAGTATTATGTAGCCAAATTCACTACCAAGTTGACGAGGCAATGAACAAAATATAGGAAAATAGCAATCAGACTGTCACACAAGGATATAATGTGTCAGTTTGCTTTGTTTGGGAGCATGGTATCATCTATGAACAACGATTTGAGTGTGTGTGCTCAAGAGATGCGATGAACGTTCGGACATTGTTGTTCTCACCAGCTCTTTGGGAGTAAGCGTTTGTCTCTCTTTTCGGATGATGAGGCCATCTCTGACACCCAGTCTGCTGAACAGTTGTCTCCATCCTGCGATATCATTGTCTGCCTTCACATAGCAGGGGCTCAGCAGAACCCAGTTACAGCCTGGTTGATAGGTGGCAAGGTAAATAACACGCACACGCGAGAAGTTACCACTACAACAGCGCTCAAATGATAAAGACTACGGAGTAGTAGTAGTACTTGTCTTGTTTACTTGTTATGCACCCGTTGCGTGTTAAGCTGCTGTGTGATGATCCGGGGACTTTGCCCTGCTACATTTAGCTACTACATGTATGTTATCCGTGAATTATGCCTATATTTGAGTTAAATGGCAGTGTTTGCTTGTGATGTAGCTCTGTTGTAGCAATTTTGAGCAGCCCTATCGGGTACAGTGCTTCATTGAGTTTATCTTTTACTGATTACAGAGTTAACGTCTTTGGCAAGAATGTAAAAATCCATCATCATCATCATATTATTATTATATTTATTATTATCCCCAAATCCTCCAAAAGGTACTAAATTGTCACTTATGTATCTGATTCTGACTGTGAGTGCAGGTGTGTGCGGGCGTACCAGGCAACGTCTTTGTTAGGTCTACGTTGTCATACGCTTCAGAGAAGTGAACCCGGTCTTGCCCTGGGCACAGCAGCCCCTTGTTGGTGAGGACGGGCATTGCAATGTCAGAGTACTCGTGGCTGGAGGTGGAGTGCTGCTTGACGAAAAACAGGTAACTGACTACCACCTCCTCTGGTTTGGACTGTGATGACAGGAGAAAGATGACAGAAACATCACCCTCTGATAAAGCAGAGAAAAGCAAACTTTCATGTGTTTTGCTTTTCTCCAATAAGGCGGTGAAGCAGAATGTATATGACTATAAGTACCTTCCATTTTTCGTTTTGTAGTGTAGGGTATATGTGCTGCTCCAGCAGCTCTTGTGCTTCAAACTGATGAACTCCCAGTCTGCTCAGCAGCTCCCGCACCTGCTGACTTTCCAAAGGCTCCACGCAGCTCAGAAGAGATGGGTGTACTACGTTTACATCTTTGTACAATGCGGACAAATATCCTGAAGGTTGAAAGGGGGAAAAATATATATATATAAGGCGGAGTCATTACTATTTGAAAACTACACATTAAAGGCAGTGGCTAATCCAAACAGGTGCGCTCATCAAGGTTCATGCACGGTATTGCATATCTTACATTGTCTCTCATATTCTCACGTCACATTTTGGTGTATTTTATCTGTAAATTAGCGATGCACGGTCAACACGGTTAGGAGACCTGGGTTCCAATCCCTGTTGACCATCTCTGTGTGCAGTTCTCCCTGTGCATGAGTGGGTATTCCAGGTTCCTCCCACATTCCAAAACCAATGATTGTTTGTCTGTCCTGTGATTGGCTGGATTGTTAATTTTGCTAGCCTTATAAAATCCCATGTGTGTCTGTTTTCCTCACCTCATCATAGCAGTGTGCCAAAGAAAAAGCAAGTGAAAGTAAAAACTGAAGTCGCCTGGAGAAGCGCTAATGAACACCGGCTGCATGCTTGGTCCAACGCCACGTCCATCACCAAGAATAAAGATGTTATCCTTGAACATGTAAAAGGATTTACTCTTATAATATGGACAGTGATAACTAAACAGCATAGTGCTCTCATTGACACTCCAAACTCCCTCCATTGCAACACTCCTTCCAGTGTGTAAGCCAACCACAGGAGTAAAAGTAGTGCTAGATTTTATACAGTATGTCCTTCCGTGTGAGTAACGTACGTGTATGTTTTTGTTCATTGAATTAACTTAACCCAAGCGTGATTCACACAACCAAACTCTCCTCCCTGAAGATCAGTGGAAACGTACCATAAATGGATATTTAAAGAGATTTTTGTGACATATTACAGATGACTGTTGGTGGCCTACATTCCGACACTGGCACATCTCTGTCCTGCTGAATATTTTAAAAGAATTCACAGTGATTCGCTCTGCGTCTCTGCTCTCACACACGACTTTGTACACTTGACTTCTCACCAAAGCACAGGAGTTCAGCATTCACACAGAATTCACTGACCTGGAAGCCTGACTTTACTGATACGGTATAATTCCCTGCTCCTTACCATTATCCTTCAATATTTCGCTTTATACAGCAAAAGGGTCCATTTAGACTGTAATGCCTGTACAAAAGGGAACCTACTGTGCATCTTTCATGTTTCCTAAGGTGCTACTGCAGTGTGTGTTTGTTTCAAAAGGCAAACCAGCTCTGCCATCAATACATGAGATAAAATCAAAATGCATAAAAGGAGGCGGGAGAGTTCGAGTCAAAGCTTAAAATGTGCAAACTGTACTTCACCAAGATGACGCACATGCCCGGGGGTATTACTTTCTTCATTTATTCTGTGTCCAAGAAAAGTGGAAAATGTCACGCACCCACTTCCTCCACCAAAACTGAGTGATGACTAATAAATCCTCTAATCTATTTTACTGTCAGCATAGATCTTTCAGTTAAATTGAAAATAGAAAACTGACCTACATTCTGACAGCCTTTCCTCCCCATGTTGTTGGTGGTTTTACATCCTTGATAGCACATTAGTGTCTTTGCATTGATGCCTGGGCTCCCTATTCTTATTTTCTTTGATATCATCGAGGTGCACCAGACGGGGGCAAAGTTCACATTCAGAGTTCACCCTTAAATGCCGGCACTATCGGGGTGGTCGACAGGGGCGAATGCGCAGCAATGTCAAAACGCTCCAAAAACAGAAGTGATCCAAAACCAAAAACACATGCAACACAAATATGCTGCAACCACATACATGCTGCAGGAGCAAAAAGACACACAAACCCCCAAAACACATGCATGACTGACTGCTGCAACTGAACAAAACTGAAGATAGCCAGGTTATCAGAAAATTAGCAGTCTTTAAAGACCTAATATATAACATTATACAGGATTATAAAGCAACTGATTTTAACAGCCAAATGTTTACCAATGACAAAGAAAAATGTACATTTTTATTTGTTTAAGTTTCTTCTGGGCATCCCGCTCATGTCTTTAAAGACACATATCCCACAATTCTGGTGTTCCTGGTAGCCTGACTAACTTCTGGTAACCTGGATAACGTGGGAGTTTGTGTGTGTTTTAGGCATTTGCAGCATTTTTCTTCTGCATTTGTTGTTGATCCTGCAGCATTTATGTGATGGCATCATTTACAATTTTCCAATTACATGTTTTATGTTCTTGGTGTGCATTTTGGTTGTGATTAGGGGTGTCACAAAATGAGACGATACATGAGATTGGGTCTGCGAGACCAATTTTAGACTAGAGTTTTTAACATTACTTTTGAGAAAAGTACATTAAAAAATATAAAAAATAAGCCTCTTTATTGCAATCTGCTGATTTAATTTCTACGAAGTTACACTCTTTTATACACTGTGTGTATGCTACCGGCCCCGCCTCTGCCCACTGAGACAAAGACTGACAAGGGAGACAAGCAAAACAGACATGCATGCATATGACAATATAATAAAGTTTATTTTCATTTACTGTGTACTTTATTAATTAGTTATCATGCCAGGCCTAGTGTCCACAAGACATTTTTTTCCTGAACGAATGAGAAGTCTTGTCACGTTATAATCTCGCAAGATCTCGTGACACCCCTATTTCTTTGCCCACTATACTTGTAGATGACCAAAATGTATCCCACTGGACATCCTCCAAATCCCTTTTGATAAAATATCTACTCTGCTCTAAAAAGTGAATTGTTAAAGCAACCAGCTTCCAAAAGTAAAATTATTAACAATTCCTCGTTACTGTTTCAAGTAAATGTAGCTTCCTTGTTCAATTATAACTGCCCAGTAGCAAATGGTCACTTTTGTGCAACAGCCCTAATCCAGTAATCAAATCCAGTTTTGTGCTTTATGATAAAATCAAAATCAATACTTACCAGTTTCTGCTTTATCTGCCTTTTTCTTGGTCTTGTTTTCTACCAATGGGAAGAACACACCTTCCCCATCAAGTGCCACCACACGTCCATTAGCCAGGGGTATTATGGGTAGATTCCTGAGACTTTGCAAAATTGCGTCTCCTTCTCCATACCCGTGCTCCACAGCTCTGAAGTTGCAAACAAGTAGTCGGGCCAACTGAAGCAGGCCAGCATCTAGAGAAGAATTCATCACAAACGTTACTTTATTCTCTAGTACATATATCTATCAACATCTTAATAAAACAGACCTCAATTTAACACAAACTATTTCTCTGTTGCATACATACCCCCCATAAAACAATTTACTGAAGTGGATTTGATTTAGTCCCTTATAGACAATTGTCGTAAATTAGCCTCAGCTTCAGCTCAGGAGCCACATGCGCCTCTATTAGACTTCCGCTGTGGCTCCAGCTGGTTCAGGTTTCTTTGAAGTCACTCCGCGTTCCTTCTGACGCTGTCATGAGACTTCTTGTTCGGCAACTTGGTGAGAAACCATGTTTGCTGGCGTCCTTTGTTGCCATTGTGGACAACGGCAACTACAGCCATACGGAGCGGGGAACTGGAACTAATCAATGTGTAACAACACTTTAATTGCAAGCGATCCAAAATTAGTGGAGAAGGCTTGTGGAACATGAGTTGTCAGGTGGCAACAGGTGTGGCCTGTCACTCTGCCAGAAGGAACAGGAAGACAGAAAAGGAATGCATTTACATTATTTAAGTTTCGGAAGGTTCGGATTTTTTGACATGAAGTTGTACGACATCCCCGACATTAGAGTGGTACATTAACAGTGACTTACTTAGTTGGTCGGTGTAGAACTGGTCAGTTGCTGAGATCACATATGTAAAGCATTTTGCTTGAAAAAAAACAGACCTCAGAAATTGCTCGGCTTTACTTTTGTATTAATGCTCGCTATCAGCTGTCCACTGTTGTGTATGTGATGGTTGACGCATATTGTTTTGAGAAGCAGAATGCTTTAGTCATGTGATCTCAGCAACTAACACGATCGTCGTTCTTCATCACCAAAATCCGACCAGAAGTGGACTGCGGAACCAATTGGGGAGTAAGTCACTGTTGATGTACTGTACTACACTAAAGATGGGGATGTCATACAACTTCATGTGGAAAAAAACAAACTATCTCTTTAAGAAAACTTTATATGTATTAGTGTTAGGGGTCAAATTGTTTTTTGGCTCCAAGTGAGTATCAACTGATATGTTTTTTCAGGGCCAATACCGATTTTTAGTAGTCAAGGAGGTCATTAACCAAAATTAGGATCCAATATTTATTTGCAGAAAAAGTGAAAATATTGGTGGCAAAATTTTGAATAATACAAACTCCAATTTTTAACCCTACCTGAGCTCAAATTATTTTGATAATTCCATGCAGTCCAATTCATCAAAGTACAGAAATGACCCGACATTTATTTCTAATGTGCCATTAGGGTTGATGCAGTTATGCATCACATAGTGTGTGAAATACAATGAGAAAAAATGAATTAAAACATTAAGCTTTTTTAGTCAAGCTTGATCATTAATTAATTGTTTGTTTCTCAAATGTTATTGTGCTCACTGTTATATTAGCAGTAGTGTAGATGACTAGGATATTTATTACAATTACAATTTTAAGAGAGTCTGCCGCACATAAAGTGAGGAAATAGCACACATTTTTAGCATAAAACACATGTCATTTTCATATATGTAAATTAATCATTTCAATATAATAACCTGTAAAGACTGTAAAGACAGGTTTCATTTTTGTTTTGTTGCATGCATCCAACTAATGCCGACACGTAATATGCAGAATTACCATTATAACAATTATGCATGTCACTAATTTGCAATTTGCATCTCTTGTACGGTTTGTATCCAAATGTATCTCCACTTGAACACAAAACCACCAGTAATTAATGTTTTTAAATGATTGTAAATAAATATCCGTAGACAGTAAGGGGTTAACTTTCACCAATCCACTCACCAGTGTGGATACACTTCTCTTTCATCAGCTGCTTGGCCATAGCTGTGGTTACCATGGTAACATCAGAGCCCCGAAGGTTTCGAACTCCCAGGTGGGCAAGAAGAGAGGCGGGAGGGGGAGGGTTAAGACTGGGATGGAGATATGACAGTGACAGATGCTTTTCCAGTTCATCTTGGCCGATGACGTTGCGGATCACAGCGTCTTTACAGACCGCCACTTGGGATGGTAGCTTGTACACAACCTGACCGTCTGGAAAGCAAGGAAGTCAGTGATAGAATGCTGCTTAGAATTATTGGTAAAAACTGAGAATGTGGACAGATGAAAGAAAGAAAAAGGTAGACTGTATTTTAGGAATAAGGGTGGTCCTCATTTTCTGACGTTTTGGGGTCACAACTGCACTGCCATAAATCATGAATACTGTACAAAAAGCAAAATAACTAGTTATGTTTGCGCAGTGTTAGGGAAGGACCTTTTGTAGGGCGCTGCCCACTCAGATTATTTTGTTCTAACAGCTGTCAGAATAAAGCTATGAGTCTGAAGTCAAGTGTAGCAGTTTAACATTAAAAAGGAGCAAATACAAGCAATTCCAATGCCAGCGCTGGAGAGAACGGTCAGCTGAGTTCAAACTGAGTTCCTCTTCTTCATAGGTCTGCTTTGGAGGCGGTCCCAAAGCTCGGGAAACCTCCCGTTACCTGTTTGAAGGTATATTGACCCGATCTGATTTCAGCCTATTCTTAAGAGTGTTGAGAGATATAACTCATACTAAAGCTATATGAACTGAACTTCAGTTATATCTTGATTTTTTTACTTCAGACCCATTGTGGTGGTAAAACTCATAGAGTATATAGTATAGCATATAGTATATAGTATGTAACATTGCTGGCAGTAACACAACATCTGACAGATGCAGGATTGTCATGGCGGTATACATTAATCCCTCGTTTATTGCGATTAATTGGTTCCAGAACGGCTGTGATTAGTGAATTTCAGCAAAGCAGTATTCCTTACTTATGAATGAAATTTGCATAGCATGAGCATAGAAAACCCGTTTAACAACCTTCTAAATACGGTTTTAACATTATTAAAGCCCTCTAAACATAAAACAACACCCCTAAAGTCGACATATAGTAGACATATTAAGAGAAAATGAGCCATTTAAAACATAAATAAGGCATACCATAGACTCACGCATGTTAGCACTGGGAAAGTCCCTCATTGTTTTTTTTTACTTGCTTTTACTTGGCTTCTGTACAGTACTTCCCGCAGTGGCTACTGCTTGATCAGCGTTACATTACAAAATTCAAAGCGCAAGGCAGTGTTTTATCCCGACAACCTCAACCGTTTATTTTTAGGTTATGTTGTTCAACGCATCTATGCTCCAGTACCCTTACACTCGGTCTATGTCCTGTTCAAGCAGGTATGGGTAATACCTGAGGTCAGTGTAGGCAGGAAGGCCTTGCCCTTGAGCAACTGGATAATCTGACTGGCAACAGGTTTAAAGAAGTCCAACAGCTCATCAGGCAGGGGTACAAACTGCAGGAACTGGCAGAGACCCTTAAGACCTGTAAAGTCTGGGTGATCCTGGAAGGAGCAAGAACAAAACATAGTTAGAAAAACATACAGGAAGTTTGACTATATATTCCAAATTGTTTCAAACAAGCTTCGAGACCTGCTTCTAGATAACTTATTCACATCGTGTCTGTTTTAGGATATAAGTTCAACTGAAACTGCTTTAAAGGCTATGCGGATGCTTCCTTACAATAAAGACTTTCATGGTCTGAAGGAAGAGGTGTGGTATCTCAGATCGGAGCCACTGGTTCCATGAACTGTCCCTTTCAACATCCTCCCGAGAAGAAGGGATGTCAAAGTCACCTGGATGAAAGAAAAATAAATTCAGCGGCTTATCTGGGTATGATGATGTTATGATGATAGATTAAACAATTTTCATCGTCTTTCGTATTCAAATAGGCAGGAAGAGGATTCGATCTTTGCACTGGTTCATTGCCTAGGTGCTTCATAGAACATATGAGTTGCATAAAACAACAGTGTTCCAACAGAGTGAGACCTCTTGTCAGTCACAGTGACTTTGTGTCTGTGGGGGGGAAGCAGGGCCACTAGCATACGCACACAGAGTGCCGCAAGTAAGCTTTGCAGGGAGCAATGCAAGGTACCGTAGTAGAAATTAAGAGGGAAAAAGATAATTGCAAAGCAAAATTCCACCGCTCCCACATGAGAATATTCCATTTTCAAACCGAATGAGCACGGTGAGCCCATTAACGCAGATGGACTAATGGGCTTACCCCAAACATATCCACCTGACCCAGTTTTCCCATCAGGGGAAAAAAAATACACACCGAGATGCAAAGCCTTTGTTTGGACAGTCAAAACTTGCTGAGATGTTTGATCAGTAAAATAAACAGAAATGGAACAGTGCAAAATAGTGCATTCACAGACAGTCACGGCATAATAAATGCTGCTGTTTGATACAGTTGAAAAGCCAGCATTTCAGGAAATGCTCCAAACCTTTGACAGATTGCCTTTGAGAAAATAAATGTCACAATGCCAATTATATAACTTTATAACTTTATAAGTAAGGAAATATTGCATTGGTATGATATATTATCATGACAGAGGTTTATTTGGTCTAAAAATGTTGAAAATAATACTGTTACTGTTGACAATAACTATATCTCAGTGAAATAAAAGTTTGCTTGTCTAGTCATTTTTTTCAATGTACTTTCCTTAAAATTAATGTTCTCGTGAACCCAATCTCGTGTGTTGTCTTGTCAACAATACGCAAAATATTGTTATTAGAAAGTTGTATGTTGTACACCTATTCATGCAAAGATGTGTAAACATTTGTAGGTACCGCATCACACAATCAAATGATACAGAATTATTAATATTATCACAATAATGTAAAATTAAACCTTGAACGATGAAGCGGAAGCCAAAGCTGCGAAGAGGCAGGTAGGCGAAGACGGGCTGTTTTTGTGGCTGGCCCATGAGGTCACTTCCGGTACTGTCGGAGGCAAGTTGGAAGGCGAGGGCAAGCTCGGTTGATTCAACATTCTCTTTGATCTGCAGGGGGAAAAAAATAATGGTCACTGATAAGAAGGAGAGACAAAAACAAAAATGACCTTCATAAAATGCGTACAAAGTATAGGAATTTGATATTCTCCTATGACACACCACAGCAATGAACGAAAGTTGCTGTAACCTATTCATTGTTTTTTAATCGCAGTGTGTTTGTGCATGGAATAACGAGGATGTGTAAAAATTGTGTTCATCACCATCTCGGGCTTCAGTGTAGATTTGACCACTAGCCAGCGCTCAGTGCCATCTGAGTGCTCCACCTCAAGCACGTTATGAGCCAGGTCTTTACGAGTCATTGTCACAAGACGGTTCTCAGCCTGCAGGGTTTCACGGATGCATAAACAAATATACTCCATGACTACTTCTTTTGCAAGTTGAAGGATTTCAAAACGTGGAAATGCAGGAGCTACCTGACTGTAGATGGTGATAGAGCGCAAACGGTGCAGAAACAGCAGCAGGGAAGGGTGCACGTCATGGAACAGGTTTCGAGTCTGATGGCTCTCCGAGCGCAGAGGGAGGCAGATCTTAGTGCTCCAGCTAGTTAAAAAAAAACAAACGCTGAGATTTGTTCGGCTGTGCAAGAAGCTTTAAGACAGGGGTGAACAGTGTACAGCCGGGGGGCATTTGCAATTTATTGGAACGCAGTACGTCCCCCCCCCCAAGTGCAAGCACGGAGGTTATGTTTTTGATAATAAAATATATACAGGACAAGTTTCCAACAGGTTCTACAAATTATCCAAAATATCAAAGACAGACCCAAACTTGTACAACTAAGGCCGTTGTGCGTTTTTCTAGTTTAACAAGACACCAACGAAAGAAAAAAACCAACACCAAAATACAAAAATCAGCAGTAATTTAATTTTTAAAAAAAGTTGAAAATATTAAGAAAAAAATGGTATTGTTGTAATAATGTCATAATACTATGAGAAAAGTTAAAAATAAACTATTGATTTTTTTTAAAGCCATAATATTACACAAACAAAACAACAAATAAAAATGTTCAAAATTGGTTGGGAAAAGTTATATTGTTAAATTATTGTGGGTCACATTCGCAAGAGAAAAAAAGCCGGTTGAAATTGTTGGAAAATACAAAAAACAACAGCAGAAATGGAAACAAATCCTGTAATTTTACAGAAAAAAAGTCAAAATAGAGTAAAAAAAAAGGATACATTTGACTTTTTAAAAGTTCAATTACAATAAAAACAAAACATAATAGTTTTTTCTTTGTAAAATTAGGTTGGGGAAAATGTTATAAAATATAATTTACAATAATATAGGAATAAAGTCACAATATTATGAAGAAAATGTGAAGAAAATTTATTTAAGGAGAAATATTTGCAGTATTTTTAAAAATAGCTAAAATTGGGAAAAAAAGAGCAAAGACAGAAGTTAATACTAATAATTTGTTTTTCACCTGTATCACAAAGCAGTTTTTTTTCATGAAATATATATAAATTCTTAGCACGAAATATCAAAGTGGTATTTGCACTCTTACAGAATTTTCTGTATGTGACCCTCGGTAAAAAAGCTTTCGGACACGCCTGCTATGAGATAAAAACTGCGCTGAATATTTTATACATTGCATTATCAAAGCAAGAAAACTCATCAAACCTGTGTTGCAATATGTCATTTAACTGTGGGTCCAAAGGCCTCTCATCATTGGTCCAGTGAGGGAGGATGTATCCCATGGGGCCACAGGTCTTGTCAAAAAACAAGTGGAATCCATTGGAGTGAATCTCTGGACGGTCTGTGACCTTGAACACTGACTTAAAGCCAATGCCTTTTTGTCCTACAGAGATCAAATAGACAGAGGTGGCCTCACAATTAGGAAATTGAACGTTGAAATCTCTGTTAGGGCATCGTTGTGTGGAGTTTGTGTGTTTGCGCCCTGTATCTTATTGTTATTGTTTCAGGGTACACCCTGCCTCTGATGTACTTATCCCTGATCCTGGCCATACCCAAAGAGAACCTCAGCATCTTCATCTCTGCTACCTACAGCTCTTTGCCAAACAACATCGCTGATCTTACCACAGTTTTGTACACCTTTCCTTTCATTTTAGCTGAAACTCTTCTATCACACCTGACGCTTTTCTCTACCCATTCCAGCCTGCCTGCACATGCTTCTTCACCACTTCTCCACACTCTCCACTGCTCTGGACTGCTGACCCTAAGTAAATCCTCCACCTTCTTTATCTCTTCTCCCTGTAACCTCACGCATGTACTCCGCCTTGCTGCGGTTAAACCTTCATTCCTCTCTTTTCCAAGGCAAACCTCCACCCCTCAAGCTGCTCCTCTACCTGTTCCCTGCTCTCACAACATATCACAATCATCTGCAAACATCATACTCCATGGAGATTCCTGTCTAACCTCATCTGTCAGCCTGTCCATCACAAGAGCAAGCAAGGGGCTTAGAGCTGAACAAATGTAAATATTAGTGAACTAACAACTGAACAGAAAATGCAGTTTTTAAATGAAAATGTTTATCATTAAGGGAGAAAAAAATCAAAAACTACATGGCCCTGTGTGAAAAAGTGATAACCACTAAACCTAATAAGTGGTTGGGCCACAAGGGCAACCCAGGGCTTGCTGTAACTTGAAATGAGCCTCTTACAGAGCTGTGGAGGAATGTTTGTATTGTTGTACTTTTGCCACATTGGAAGGTTTTTGAGCTTGAAACACCTTTTTAGATAGATAGACCAATACTTTATTCATCTTCAAGAGAACTTCACGTTACAAGCAGCTCTCCAAAAATGAAAATAATAATAATAATAAATAATAAATCAAAGAATGAAACAATCAAGGCAAGGCTGGAGAGATAAAAGAATATCAAAGGAAAAGAAAAACGGTGGATGAGTGGGTAGCACATTGGCCTCACAGTCAGGAGATCAGGTTTCTTATCTCCGTTGGGTTTCTCTGTGTGGAGTTTGCATGTTCTCCCCATGCGTGCGTGGGTTTTCTTCGGGTTCCTCGGTTTCCTCCCACATTCCAAAAACATTTGTGGGCGTGTTCCTTGCAAAGTTTAGGAGTTTATAGACTTTGAATCCCCCTGTGCATGTGGCAGTGAGTCCGCTCGCCATAACAGGGTTGTCAAAACAACGCTAATGATGAGGGGCATAGCGTATGTATGTACATACTGTGTGTGTGTGTGTGTAGATATATGTATATATATATACATATATGTGTGTGTGTGTATATATACAGTCATTTATATGTTTTGAGGTCATGCCACAACACAGGATTAAAATTCAGGTCCAAAGCATCACACTACCACCACCATATTTTACTGTCAGTATTTTTTTAATGTGCCGTTACTTTTACGCCAAATATAATGGAACACACACAACAAGTTTAATATTTGTCTCGTCAGACCAGAGCATATTTTCCCAATCATCTTGGGGATCATCAAGATGTTTTCTGGCAAAATTGAGACAAGCCTTAATGTTTTTTTTTGTTCAGCAGTGGTCTTCATCCTGGAATTCTGCCATGTAGGCCTTTTTTGCCTAGTGTCTTTCTCATGGTGGAGTCATGAACACTGACTTTAACTAAGGCAAGTGAGGCCAGCAGTTCTTTGGATGTTGTTTTGGGGTCTTTTGTGACCTGCTGCAAAAGACGTTGCTATGCTCTTTGGGTAATTTTGGTTGGCCAGCCACTCCAGTGAAGATTCACCACTGGGGACCTTTGTAGGTTTGGATTTGTTTCTAGGTTAATAATAAAACTGTAACTTAAAAACTGCATTTTGTGTTCACTGACCTGATCTGTTTGATGACCTGAAACATTTAAGTGTGACAAAAATGTACATGTATGGTTTAAAATATTCAGAAAGACAGACAAAAGAATAAGTGGCTATACTTGTCAGCACTTAAGTATGCTTGGAAATCCCAAAAATACACTTCAAATATGTCAATTCAACTTCAATTACATGGTGTCTTTGAACACAACCGTCATTGCTCATAATAAAAAGTAAATTTTAAGTCGATTAAATTCAAAGTAAATTAAATAATTATCGATATACGGCGCGTACTTACCTATGTATCCATATTTGTGTTTCCCCTTTGTGCTACGGCCGACATCACAGATGGCCCTGATGTTAGTCTCTTGGAAGCCGGTCTCGTTGTTGAGAACGGTGATGCAGTCCCTCTCAACCACAAAAGCCAGAGATGGAAGAACTCCAGCGTCTGATGGATAACTGTTGTCATCTGCATTCTGAAAAATGGGAGGTTAGAATGAGTCGTAGATGGAAATACAGCATTTCAATTACTGTACATTGTATGGACTACAGTACTGGGAATGCGGTTTGCAAAAGCAGCCTATATGCAGTTTTTAGGCAAATTCAAGTGAGGGTACAGTTAATATGTAAACAACTAAAATTAATTTTTTTTAATTGGCAAATTTCGTAAAATGTCTCAATTCTAGGCGTGTCAAAAGAGATCGGGTTCATGAGAACAAAACGAGACAGGATTTTAACATTCATTTTAAGAAAAGTACAATGAAAATCGTGACTGGACCAACGTTTTTTTATACAACCATGTCACAACAGAGTGCAGGTGTTTTAAAAAGTTTATTGTCCCACTATTTGACTACTAAAATTACCACTACTCAATATTTTCTTGAATAGGTCATCTTTCCCGCTGTAAAGTTGCCGAATTGGCATCGAAGACATGAAGACATTTTCTAACACAAAATTCGTACTCTCTGTCATAAGTTATTATTATTGAAATGTTGGATTTCTGTAGTTACATTATGCCTTTTTGCTCTATTTTCGCTGGGCTTCTGTTTATATTTGCAATGAGCCACATTAAACTATTTGCTCCCGCACCACAGTTTGGACACCCGCGCATGTTCGGCAAGCCTGACAGTTGGTTTTGCCAGCTAGAAAAGGTGTTGCCCAGTGACAGAGCGATATTATGTCTTATTATTGCTAATCATGTCTATTATATTAACCAATAAAACGTTTAATAGTGACTGTAGGGGTGTTATTTTATGTCTACAGGGCTCTTAAATGTTGAAAAACTGTTTTAGTAGGTCATAAACAAGTTTTCGATGGCCTAATTACAAATATTCCATTCATTTAATATAGAATCCTACTTTGCAAAAGTTCCCCTATTGCGGTCGGGACGCAAGCCAATTAACCGCGATAAACAAGGAACGGCTGTATACTAATCAATGGCTATGCTTATATTGGAACTCTTGATATGGGGCAGCATCTCTCTACATACTGTATACACTCAAAGCTCATGTTCGGACTATTAACACACATACTGTAAAAAAACAAACACCTGGATGAGTTCCAGAACAAAATGTGTGTCTTTGCTGTAGAGCTCCGTCGAGAGGCGATCCAAGCTTCTGCCAAGCCTGTGCTGGTGGACCTGCATCAGCTTCTGGCCCTCAGCTGTCAGTTCCACACCAATACCAAACTCGTGTTTCCTTTTTCAAAGAGGATAAAGGGAAGCAATATGCTGATTACCTTGACTTCACTAATAAACTGTCCATAACACGTACAAGAGTACAGACCTTATTTCTTCAATGATGGCTCTGTGGATATCTATTGTGGTCTCTGATTGACTGATTGCCATCTCTGCTTCATTAGCATCTAGAAGTTCTGGCTGATTGTCATGGTCCTCTTGAGACTCACTGCTGTTGCCTGCCATCTCTTCATCAGACAGTGAGACAAATTCAAGCAGCTCTTCTCCATCTTCCTCCGATGAAACTTGTTCTAAAGTACCGATCGGAACATTATTATAATCATTCTGTTGCCAAGCTTCAGTGCACTTTTAAAAACAAACACATGAAACCAGAATGCAATATATACTGTCTGTCATTCACCTTGTTGAGGGTTCTGGTTGAGATGAGAGGAGCTACGGCTGTTGTCTGTTGTGCTGCCTTCAAGATATTCATCTTCACTCAAATTCATACTCAACAGACTACTGCTCTCGAAGTCCAAATTAGACTGAAGGTAAACAGAAGTAAAGGTCACGTACGCCATAGCCGGAATGAAGGAGGATGGCTGACAATAAAACAATATAACAAAACATACCATGGAGTGTGAAATATTGACAACGTTATTATCTAGACCAGGGGTCGGGAACCCGCGGCTATTTAGCCTTCTTGTTGCGGCTCGCTTTGCTAAGCGTGGAGATTTTTTTTAAACACGAAAGTAGGGGAAATGTGCGTTTGAAACATCTGACTCGCTGCCGAGTCCGTGAATGCATCTAGACTGTCTTCTGACTGCTGATTGGATGAGCAAGGGAGGGGGGAGGTAGGGTTATGAGCACATAGCTACGGTGCGCTTCTCGTTATGAAACATATTGCTATGCTCTCGTTAACGTTGTTTTATTTTACTGCGCAGTAACTTGCTTCAGACTCAACTCAAAACTCCTTCACCTTTTTTTTCCTCTCCCACGCAGTGAGACTAAATATTAGTTCACGACGACACAACTGAACACAAAATGCACTTTTTAAATGAAATATTCTATTAATGAGGAAGAATAAATACCCAAACCTACATGGCCTTGTGTGGAAAAAGTGATTACCGCCGCCCCAAAACATAATTTAACTGAGATTAATTAATAAATTAATAAGTTGTTCAGTTCAGTTCTGTTGTCATTGACTGACATTTAAATTTCTTTGTTGAGCTGAAACATTTAAGTGTGACAAACATACAAAAAAACACCAAATCACTGATTTACAAGAAGTAGTAAAAGAAATAAAACCATGGCCCGTCATTGGGACACACCAGTTTACAGTTTTCCTTACCTGCGTGTGCACCGTGGTGTGGTCAAAAGACGCAGTATGTAAGCCATTTTTGCACAGTGAGGGCGTCAGCTTTTTCTGGTAGTCCTTCACCCACTCTGTGATGCCCAGGAGGATGCCCAGTCGATGCAAACAGTTTATGTGCTTCGAGTTTGACTGGGCCACAGTGATTAGGACTTGTTTGGACTTGGTCTGACCCAAGACCCTAGACAAAGGCTCCAAAAACACCTGAAGGTCACATTAATACATACAGTAAATGCCATTTCATCAAATGCTCTGTATCAAGTTAGCATGCATTTTTGGTGCTCTGGAAAAGACCACGCTGATGTGCATTTTGTGTGTTAGAGGCTTTCTTACCAAGTAATTTATTTATTTTGAAGCTCTATTTAAAATATGTCATAAGTCACAGGATTTTAAAACGCCTTTGATTAAACAATGTTTCGCTACTACTACACTGTACAGTGAATCCGTTCCAAAATGTCCAGCCAAAAACAAAATGTATGAAAACCGAAAACCTTTTTCCCACAAGAAATAATGGATATCCACTCAGTCTGTTCTAGAAACCCAAAAATGTAAAAACAAAAGAATTTTTATAAAGAATTATAGTTTGATGTCCATAAAACAATACTGTAAAAAATACTAGGGATGTCCAAGTTTGGCTTTTTTGCGGATATGACGATATTGTCCAACTATCAAATTCCGATTATGATATCAACTGATTCCGATAGAGATATGTGTAACGACACATATCTTATGTCGTGCAAATAACACATGGGTGTGACCCACAATATTGCTTTTGGCATTCTCCAAGTGAACAAGTGTATCAGGTCATGAAGTCGTTGTAGCCACTTAGCTGTTGCTAAAGAATTGTTGTTTGTTGTTGACTCCGGCCTCCACCCTTGACGTGGGTAAAAATGTCGACTGACAACAGCGCCAACAATGAGGTCGAACCGGCCTCGAGTTAGTTAACGTGGGTAATATCTGCGCCGGCACACCCATGCCCGTGGATTGTACACATCGAAGCCCGGTTCCAAATGTGAGAACACAGGACGTGAAAAACTATTTCCCTGTGTTGTGCGCCCTGGATGCCTTGAAGACGGCTAGTACGGGAGCCCCTAGGGCAATGTACTTTTATTTCTTCTTTTCATTATAGGGAAAAACTTGATAATGATATCCACCAAAAATACATTTTTATAACAATATCTTGTTGATAATATCGGTGGGTCAAAATTCATCCTCATCCTCGTTATGTTCAGGCTAAAAAACATAAGGCTCCGGAGCCTCATTTGTCCAAAAGCTGTCGTCAGCAGTGGCTCTCAGAAAGACTGCCATGATTAGTATTAGTGTAGTAGTAGTAGTGATTTTATGCTGCTATTGTTGACAGAAGTAGTTCCTATCAATGGGCTTAGTGAAATAAATGCGCTCAGGAAAAGTTCAGAATTTTTTTTAAATGATCAAATTACAGCAAAATACTGCGTATTACATATCATCATGAATGCGCCTGCTACTGCATGGTCAAAGCATGTTTATAAAGCAATACTGTACAACGTTGAAGGAAAGACGTGTGCTTGTGTTTCACATAAGGATTATGGATGATGGGCAAAATTTAAAAAAAAAGTATATATCGGCTAACAACTATCGACTGTTAAAAGAATTAACGTAATAGCAAAAATGTTCACTATTTGTCAGACAACATTAGCAGTAGAAAAAAAAACTATGTTTAACTGTACTACATACCTGCTGCAAAAGAGCATGACAGATTCTGTTTGGGATTCGAGCCAAACAGTCCAAAAGGAAATTAGCCACTCTGCTATAACAGGACGGGTCCTCTTCAGCACGGGACAGATCTATAAGTGTTAAAACTTTATTTAAGCAACCTAACAAGACTGCATTTAAAAAAAAAAGAGGAACATAAATTGAAGGTCAAATATTGGATTGTTACCTTCTGTAGCCACAGCTTCAGCCAGGGAGCTCTGAATGTGATTGGCCAAGAGGGCTGTGGGAGCATTTGTGATCCCATCGGCTACAACAACGGAAACCAAGTGGCCAGCTGTGCCGACAGGGTCAAGGGTCATGGCAGCATTGGCAAAATCCTTGTCTCCCGTGTCTGTGGTGATCCTGAGCAACAAACACGGCGCCACCTCCAGTGCCGCTAGGCCTGTATTACCTGTGTTGTCAGTTAAAATACAAAAAAACACAAGTATCGTATCAATTTCTCATCCTATTTTAGCATTGTTAGCAACAAATAATTCACCATATTTGTTTGTGACTATAATTCGGTCTATTAGTTTATATTTTGTATAACTGCACAGCACCTACCGGCATTTCTCTCAATAAATGTTTTCATGGAGCCATAGGAGGGTTTAAAGATGAGATCCCATTGACTCCATTCACTTAAATCCTCTAACAATGGACAAGACTGCAAGCTGGCCAACGCCTGGGCCTTTGACATCTCCCCAAGGAGGCCCACGGCTTCACCACCACTTCCACTACTGGTGATACAGAAGAAAAACATGAGTAAAGTGTTGTTTACGCTTTTGCATTTTTTGTATGTATTTTGGCCCCACATTGTCCTAGTTTGCCGTGGCAATGCGTGTCATATACGTTTTTATTTATGCCACGTCTGAAAAAAGTCCTTTTTATGCATAAATTATGGACATGGCACGCAATTTGTGACCAAAATGGTGTGCACTGGCATGACTTATTTATGCCTTACGTTTAAGGTACAACGTTCCCACATGGGAATGCAGTGTCACCAGGCGTCATCACCCCTAGTTTCATTCATTCCTCTATTTCCATGGGACCCACAAGATGCTGAACACCAGAGAAGGAGCTCTCATTGCAGAGAAGAAAGTTAAGTCCATATTATCCTACAGGTGCTGAAAGAGAATGTACCAAGAGCAGGAAGGAGGTATAAACTAGAAAAAAGGAGGCAAGGCCAGTGTGGGAGAGGGAATTACTGACTAGAAAACAAGGCTTTGGGCATTAAGATTAGTTATAAACAGAAATTCAACAAAAAGGATAAAAGACAGATATTGAAAGTTAAAAGTGGTCCTCATAGGGCTGCCATAACTGCAATGTGGCCCCTAATGAAAAGGAGTTTTTGCATTCCTGTTTTACACATACTTCACGCCTGTTAACAACCAATTTACTCATTGGCATGCCACTGGCATGAAAGATTGTGTACCATTAAGGGGAAAAGTATGTTCAAGTGTAAACAAGGCTTAAGATAGTTGTAGTAGCAGTCAGACTAGAGTGGTTTTGGTTTCAGACTTTTGCAGACAATGTAGAGACCTAACCTTGAAATCCCATGCTTGGCAAATAGGGCAGTCTCATAGAAGACCTGGCTCAGTCCTCCTCCAGCTAGTTGTTTCTGACATTGGACCCGTCTGGTCAAAGTCTGCAGTGTGCCGTAGCCCAAGTCCCGACTGTCTTGCACCCCATAGTGGGACCGCAGTGCCAACTCAATGTGGAAGAGCTAGGAATTGGGAAGACAAGATAATTCACCATATAAAGGACTGACAGGAGCTTTGTTCAGCTAGTGTGTCGACTCACTTCGTCTTGGCCACTAGAAGCATTTTGGCCACACTGTTTGATAAACTCAAATATGTCTTGTCTGGTGGGTCTCAAACCACTTCCTTCAAGTTCGATGCCACGATTTCCCAGAATCAAAGCTGAACCGAGCATGTCCTGCAATAGCTGCACTCAACACAACACATAATTGGTGTTAAGGAGTCAAACACCGAAGACCATTTGCGTATTGTACCTGAATGTGCTGAACCAGGAATGCCAAGAAGCTGCCTTTCCCCAAGGAATAAAAGTCTTTGACGTTGAAGTTTTTGGTCAACTTTTTCTCTAGGGAGGCGATGTCGGCTAAGTGGACGGCCGAGGTCATTGAGGACAGGCATTCCTTTAGGTACTGCTTCACACTGGCTAAAATACAGACATGCAATTAGAAATAATTAGTTGCGTCAACGTGTGAAAGAATACATTTTATCCGATCATGAACCTTCGCATTCTACATCTTGAGTTAATACCTTCACTGGGAAGCTCTGCACTAGATATGTCTTCCACTGGGTCTGTTTGTTTTTGCTTGGTTTTGGAAACCCGACCCTCCTTGGTCACCTGGTCCTGTGGGACGGCCAGCGAGCTACCACAGATTGCCAGTTGAAACAGAGCTGTGGCCAGCTTGTCACCTGACACGTGTGTTAGGAAGTTCCGGACATGCTGAAATAAATAGATCACGTCAATAGATCACATATACTGTATGCAGTAGGAAGCTTACATACATTCATCATGGGCATGCGTGTTGTAATGTTGTATTGTGCAATGTGGATATTGTGTATTTCTTTGAATCGTTCTTTTCGAAGTGTAATATGATTGATAATATTTAAAAAAGCAAACAAGACCAAACGACCCTCCTCTACAAAACCAGACATTTCTTGTAGTTAGTTTTGATCCACTCCTATTTACAGATCCACTCCAAATACTTTAAATTTGGAGGCTGTCGCTTGATAACTTAAAAAATCAGCTCCGTCTACAGATTTTCTACGAGATGAAGGTCCAGAGGCTGGCTTGGCCAACTCTAGCATCTTGGGCTTCCAACGTAATCTCTACGGCAAATTGTTTTGTTCCCGGGCCCACATCGACTTGTGTTTGCTCAATATTTTACCAATATGTCAACTTTCTTTTTCCCCCCCTAGAATAAATAAATGTGTAGAAACGTTTTATTTTCCAAAACGTTCTCTTTGTTTTGTCCATTTCTCTCATACGCCTTATGACTTTTTTCCCTTACATTTTTTTCATTTTATGCTAATCCAAATGTTGTAACCCAGAGCACTTTCATCCGCCTGCGACTGCACTGATGTGGGTAGTAAAGGCGTGCTTTGACTTAATCATTAGTCATCAATGACAGCAGCAAATAGGTGCCCTTTTTATTACAGTACATCTAATAGGTGTGGCTTCACTTGGCAATGAAAGAGTTGTCGGCGCCAGTCCTGAAGGTTGTGGTGATCATGTCAAGGTATGCGAGATACTGTAGCCGCAGTTGCTTTTGCTGATGCAAAAAGCACTACACAAGTGAAAGCCCCTTGCCATCTTCTCATATTACAAAGTATTGGTTATCAACTGGTTTGGCTGTGGGACCCCCACCATCACCCCTCAGTGACATGTGGTGACCCAAATGGTGAACATTTTTCAACTCAAACTTCTCATATAGGGTACCTTAATGAGGGACTGTTTTCAACACAACGTAACATGCGGTGTAAAGACGCTTTCTCATTGTGACGTTTTATGGATTTTCCAGCAGATGTCTGCCGCTGTACGTCGACATGTACAGACGGCACGTTAAGTCCCTGCGTTCCGACTGAAGCTTGACAAAGTCGCCCGAAAACTTGGCATGCATCTCATGGCAGCGTAGCAAGCGAATAGTGCAGAAAAGAATGTGAGGTGCATTCAAAGACATCAGGTCATTACATTATTTTTTAACATTTTCTCCCAGGAAAAAACCCGCGACCCACCCAGTAGCGAGTGTATAAATTCTAGAGCGATACAGATTTACTATGAACCGAAAAAGAGCATGATACTGTAGTGGTGTCATGTCTATGGTGTGATGTCAAGCGTGCATGCATGGAGCATGAACCCCGGTTTCCAAGGGAGGCTATCAGAGCATGATGGCCTCTGCTTCGGAATGTCACAGTAACAATAAAATTCACGTTTATTACCATGATATATTATGCAATATAATATATAAAATGCTTGCATACATACATCATATAAGATATTATGTTTTCATTTAGTCCTAAAATCACAACTATAATGTGTTGACCTGGTAAACCTTCAAACAGCTAAAATTACACATAAAGCAAAAAATAACCTGCTACCCAAAAGCATAACACAATTGTTCTTGTCACAACACGAGAGGAGAAATATGATCTTAACACACGCATGAGCTAGGTGCGCTTCATGTAAGGCTGGTAAGGTTTGAATAAGCTCTGCTTCTTCCTACTCCTTTTGGACATGTGGAATTGTGATAAGTGATGTATACCGAAGTGGAAATCAAACCAGTACCATGTTTCCCTCAATGAACTGACACTCCCCCAGTGTTGGCAGCACTCATGCATGCTTGATGCTACCACCACTATGCTTGCGTGTAGACAGGAGACAATTATCTTGGTACTAACTTGTGTTGGCATATTTTGGCGGTGTTGAGTCTGCTATTCAATCTGTACACTGACTACTCTAAAGTATATCCAGGTTCCATCACTAAAGTATAGTTCCTACTGTAATAAAAAAAGGTGTTTGAAATGTGAGATACCGTACAGACAAACAAAAGTCTATCACAAAGTCACGCAAATACTTCAAATGTCTCCCTACCTTTAGCATCAAGGAATTGAACACCCGTTCTGCATTAGAGAAGACACTCAGCACCACCTCTGCTGCGGTCATGGAGGCATATTTTTTTCGGAGGTCCATGTTCTCTGTAAAAGAGGAGCCAATGCCTTGGAATGGCGCCAGGACACTCCTCTTTAGCTTTCGCAGATGCTCCAGGGTCTCCTCTTCCAGCTCTTTCTGAATGGTTTCTTTGGCCTGGTCCATTATGGCGTGCTCACCACGACTCACTTTATTTAGTGTCTGAAGGAGACATTTCATTCACATATTACAATTTGTTTTAAATTCATTACGTGGATCACAGTCAAAAACTGCTCACTAGAAAAACACTGTCTAACTGTCTAAAAACCTTACCCCTATGGGAAGCCCAAGACTATGTATCCTGATGCCCAGCTCGTAGGGAGATTCACAGCTATAATGGTCAGCGAGGTGCTTCATAAACTCAGCCAGGTCTATTTTGGGCGTTTTTGACTTTCTTCTAAAATTGCGAAGTTGCTAGAAAAAGACAAAAAAGAGTCTTGAAATGTTAATTTGATAATTGTCCCGATGTAGCACATTTATGAAGACAATCCTATAATACATGGATATCCAGTGTTGATTCTCCAGGCTTTGGTATTCGTGTCAGGAAATCATAACTTCATAAATGTTAGATATTATCCCACAATCTACTTTGAACTGCAAATATACAAAAATTTGTCCATCAAATAGCAAACATGCATCAATGAGTAGGTTTTCTTCATCACTGACATTTTCTGGATTTGTATGTAGTGTTATTTGTTTTTGTTTTTTAAGCCCAAACATTGAATAGATAAGTACCCTCGTCCCTCATTTATCGCGGGTATTTGATTCTAGACGTGGCCACGATAAGTAAATTTCTGCGAAATAGGGTTTATTTTAATAAATGGAATATGTTCATAGTTAGAGCATAAAAAAACATGTGTATGGCTTTCTAAATAAAAGTTTTTACCATTATTAGGGCCCTGTAGACCAGATATCACACCCCCTATAGTCACCTTTACACTCCTATTATTCTGTTTATAACAGAAGAATCACTGCAGAGACACAAGAAACGGCAACCATAGGCAAGCAACATATCAAGCTTTCCGAGCTAACCAGTTAGCCTTCAATTTATTTATTTGAAACTTAAGAAATGGGTTCAAGAAGCTAATGACTTACCACTTCCACAAGGAATGGGAGGAGAACCTTTTACTATGTCATGTCGGACAGGCCATGGTTGACTCCATACGGTGTGTGGGTAATCTAATCTAAACTATGTAACATTAGTCAGGCCTACTGGCAGGAATACTACATATAACTTGTCTTTTATTATTTTGTGACCAATAACAATAAGACTTTAAACATATAGCTATGTCTGAAAAATTGAAAATGTATGTTAGGGCCCCTTTAAAAAGTCCTGGCAAATGACTACACCCCTGCAGCAAAGATCCACTTGGGTGAGGACCAAAATATGGTCACCCTAAACTATAGGTCATATGATGGCCTGACTGTCGCAAATGAATAGATGCCAAGATATGGATGGGATTTTCTACCTATTGTGATGACAAACCATCAATGTCAACTACAACGTCGTAAAAAAAGGGAACTACAGTCGTCCCTCACCACTTTGTGGCTCTGCTTCACTCTATCGCAGTTTTTGAAAATAAATAAACTGTCACAATTTTCGGGTTGAATACAGTCTAATAAAATATGACAATTTGTACGTATTCTTGGCCTAAAGTAAGATTTTTCAAGCATAAAAGAGGCTAAATGAACCAAAGATACACATATTTAAAGACACGATATGTAGTATTCTACACTGGTCAGTAATGCTACTTTAAATTGCGAACTTCTGAGCTGCCTTAGAGTGTGGACCACGCGTAGCGGTCATGTTCTGCATGCTTGGTTAGAGGCAGCTTTTAATCAATCAGACCGTAAAAGAAGAGAAGTGTTGAAGTGTTCGTGCTGTGTTTTGAACATCTACATGTGAGGATATTTCAAATAAAGATGCACACTTAATTACATCTCTCCGTGCTGTCCAGAATAAAAAACAACAAAGAGCTCTACCTTATGCCTTATTTACTGTATGTTTTAATTTTAACCATATTTTCTGTTATCGGGTGATGCGAGTACAAAGGTGACAATAGGGGTGTTATTTATGTCTAGAAAGATCAAATAATATCACAAAAATGTGTTTAGACGGTCGTAATCACGTCTTTAACAACAAAATATTGAACGTATACACTTATCATAGTCAGGTCTGGAACCAATTCATCATGATAAACGGGTCATTACGGCACGCAAGTTATTGTACTTTACTGTAATACATAAATCTAACAATCCATCTGCACAATAACATAATCCAAAACAGTTCAAATGGTTACCAAACCTTTAGGATGTCTACTGTCTCAATCTGGGGGATATCATCGTCTTTAGTGTTACTGTCAATCTTGAACATGCGGTGGATGAGAGGCAGTTTACAAAGGGGTCCCAAATTCAGCTCCTCGTAGCGCTTTTTGTTCTTCAGACCAGCCAGCGACTGCCCCAGCTCATACAGGGTTGAGATGGACATGGCCGCTTCAGTGGCCTGACAGACAAAAACATACTTCCTTCAATACACTGGCTGGAGTAGAAATGGAATATTTCATTCTAACCTGTATGAACATTGAAATCTCCTTCGTCAGCAAGTGAAGGTCATTCAGAGCCGGAATAGCGCGAGTATTTATCTTTGCTGCTTCCGTGAAAGAAAGTTGCATTAGCTTGTGTGCTCTTGAGACCACCTGAGAAGGTAATGGGAAGAACGGGTGACGTTTTTCAAAGGCTACACAATGTCTGTTAGAGATGATTACTCTTAGGTCAGATTCAACTGTTGGCTTTAAGTGCAAATGTTGATTTTCATATTCAGTATTTCACGAGAAATATGAAAAAACAAAAAGGCACAGTTATTAACATTCCCAAAACAGTTTTGGTCTTCACCTTGTCTTTGGTGACCAGCTCTCCCTCTTCTGCGATCTGTCGTATTACATCATCCATCAGACTACTGATCATGTCTTGGTCCAGATCTCTTTTTCTCTTAGCATGGAATTCTTTATCCAATTCCATAGCTTCTGCGGCCCGCATATTATCTCTGTGAACCTCTCGCAACTGAGCTAGATAAGCTTCCCGAAACACAGTAGCGTTGTTCATTTTTGTCTCCGTGTCTGCGTCCGACGGGATACTGGCTGCAGCAGCCTGTTGTTGTACTGCTCGGAAAAGAATACGTATTGTTGAATAAATAGGAAAAGAGCATATTCAAAATCTGTGTTTCTCCGAATACCATCATAATTGTGTACCTGGGTGTGGAGCCGGCAAGTCCTTGTTTGAAGAGGCTTGCGAACTGCCATGCAGGGACATGTACAGCTCAAATGGAAGTTTTTCACCAAAGTGCTGGAAATAGCAAATTTCCAACTGGTCCATGGGTGGATCGGTCAACTGGAATTTTTTAGTTATCTGCAACACATCAAAAACCTCTGAGGTAGACGTTGGACTAAGTACAGTTCAATGCTAGCAGCTCTTGCTCAGTTTGGAGCCTTCATCCACCTCTTGAAAGTACTTTTGCTCCGCTCAACTCTTCGTAGCTCATCAAGTCAGCAGTCAGAATGCAGGGTGGGTGCATTCACAACCTTGCGGTGAGTTGGATATTTCAAACTCTTCAAAATAATCATGGGACCCGCAGCATGGGACCCCAGCCATAGACAGCGCTCTGTTTTTTCATGTTGTTTTCACCTCTAAATGCCTAACCTACCCAATCTGCAACTGAGTGTAGACATTCATCGTGTTATTTATGGATTGAACAAATAATGTAATATAACACACCCGGAGAACAAAACACACCAGTCAGTCACATGTTCCAATACTTTTGCTCACATGAAACATGGGTGAGTTCAAACATAAGGTGCTATCTTCTGAGTTGTTCATAAAATCCAGATGTAAATACCAGGCAAATAAAGCTGAAATGTTGCTCTTTGGTCTCGTATTTGTCTGTTGACGTCAAACCCAAACCCAAACCCAAATCCTCAGTCTGCAGCAAAAATGTAAGAACTGACTATCCTGAGCCAATACTTCTCTAAGTGATGGTCTGTGTATTTACTGACCTCCACAATCCTACGGTACAGATGCTGTTGGTCCAGTACAGAGGAGGGGGGGGGATTGCCTAAAAAACTCCTTTTTGGCAGATGGGTTGGATGATCTTGGGCATCAATTGCAGTTGCTCCCTGCAAATCTTGAGGTTGGTAGATCTTGTGAAACACCAGTTCCCCTTTTACCACCAGATCTTTTAAGGATGCTACCAGGGAGAAAATAGAACTGAAACCCAAAGACACTAATTTCAGATTTGTTTTGTATTTTTGACTGTAGGCAATAGTCAGATTCTTCATAAGAATCCCCTTTGGAAGTTCTGTCATCATGGTCATAATATTTTCCTTAATCTTCCTTGATTTCCTTGTTTCCTTTATTGGTTGTGACGATTCACCAGCACCAGCCTCTGCACCAGCTCCAGCTCCGGCTTCAACTTTACTTTCACTGCGCTTGTGGTCCCTGTGAAACACTAGTTGTGCCTCCATAACCAGGTCTTTATCCAGAGTGCATATAAGATCTTTAATGGACTTAAAGCCCAGCGTAGATATACTCAAGTTGCGACGGTACATCAGGCTGTAGTATAGAAAGAGTTTTTCCATATGGATCCCTTCTGGGTGCTGCTTCACCATGGCCACGATTTCTTCAAATACCTTTTCCATCTTGGTTGCTGCCAGGGGACAAAAAAAAACACAATGGAGTTCATTTAAGACCCAGCAAATTTCAAAACAATAGAAATGCCAGAAAGAAGCAGGACGCTCAGCGTGCCTCACTAGACCTCAGTTAAAAAATATCATTTTCATTCTTTCATTCATTTTCTATGCCGCTTATCCCCGTTAGGGTCGCGTGAAAAATATCATTTTTTAAGACAACTTCTTAAGATTACTGATATGTATTTACTTTTATTGTATTTTACCATTACGCTGTTCCATAATAAAATAAAAAAAAATTCAAGCTGTCATCAAGGCATATCACCGCACAAGTTACTTCGGTATTATGTCTGGTAAAACATTCATTTAAAAATTTGTGTTTTAGCTAATTAATAATCTTTTTGCACTTTTGACTTTTCTGGAAACCTGAACACTATCAGAAGTACTGATATAAACAGTTGTGTTCCAAATAATAGCAGTCCAATGGGACTAACCAGATTCATCACTGTTATTAGTATGTTTTTATTGCCACATGGAAAACAAGTTACCAGTAGGTGCAGTAGATTCTCAGAGACCCGGCATTCGTGAAATGCACACTCTTAAGGCTGTGCAATTGGCCAATTAGTTGAAAGGGGTGTGTTCAATAAAAATGATCAATTTTGTGAAAAAACAGGTGTGAATCAGGTGGCCCCTATTTAAGGATGCAACCAGCACTTGTTGGAACTTGCATTTGTCTTTGAAAGCCTGAGGAAAATGGGTCGTTCAAGACATTGTTCAGAAGAACAGCGTACTTACAACTTAAAAGTTGATTAGAGAGGGGAAATCTTATGAAGAGGTGCAAAAAATGTTTGGCCTTTCAGCTAAAACAACCTCTTATGCCTTAAAATGGAGAGGAAAATCAGAGACACGTGGCAGAAAATGGAAAACAACTATCAAAATGGATCGAAGAATAACCAGAATGGCAAAGGCACAGCCAATAACCAGCTCCAGGATGATCAACCACTCTCTGGAGTTACCTCAAAGTACTGTGACAGAAGATGTCTGTGTGAAGCTAATCTATTTAGCAGAGTCCTCCGCAAAGACCCTCTGTCAAAAAGGCGTGTGCAGAAGAGGTTACAATTTGCCAAAAAACGTATCAACTGGCCTAAATACTGTAGAATGCATATCATGAATGCTGAGTCTTGTTTGTTTTCTGAGAATCCACTGCACCTACTGGTAACTTGTTTACCATGTAGCAGTACAAATACACTGATAACGGTGATTAATCTGGTTCGTCACATTGGACTGCTATTACTTTGAACACTACTGTATTTACAACGTAAATTCCTTCAGCATCATAAGCGGCGGCGTAGGGCGTACCACAAAAGTGGATGTCAAGGTGGCAGTCCTGCTTTAACTCTGGTGTCCTTGGTTTTATACTATAAATGTCTACCCAGGAAATAAAAAGGACAATAAAAGTAGGGTGTTACCAAGTGTCCCATGTATGGGAACAATAAGATCTTGGGTGTAACTGCACATTCGGCATGCAGTCAGCCAAAAATACAACCAACTGAGTGTGTACTAAGTATGTATCACACCTATTTCCTAGTCACAGACCCGTGACCTCAACCCCGCCAAACGTCTTTTTTGGTATAAATGTGGACATACTGTAGATTATGCAACCTCACAGCTGTTCAACTGCATGACTAGAATAAATAATTCCATAATAAAATACGACAAGTCTTCCCATATAGTTGAAACAATAACGCCATGGATCAACAGTACCCTTCTAACCTCTTGGTGTGTAAAATCTAGGGTTGTTACATCAGCGAGTACAACATACACTATACACAAATGCAACTGTCTTACCTTTTTCCTTCTGTGTCCAGGTAGACTGGGACTACCGAATAAGAGCCAGCAAGCCTTCTTGTTTTATCTTCTATCGTCTGAATCCCTCCCCCTTGCCTGCTTTGTTTTGTTTCCAGCAGCCAGAAAGAAACGAAACAGAAAGTAACAGACTCAGCTACTGGCTGCACACTCTCATCTTGCAGGAAATGGAACTGAAGAAACACAACTCGGTAAATGTGGGCCATTTACTAATCTACATAATATAAAGTGTGTGTGTGTGTGTGTATACGTATATATGACTGATAATGACATAATCCAGTTGTAATTATATTATTATTACAATATTGAATAAAATAGAGTAGAAAATAAATCATATAATTAAATTATGCAACAATATAATTATATTTTTTTCTGCATTGTTTTTTCACAGTGAAATTATATCTTCTGAGACCTCATATTTATATAGACCATATACATACATACATATGCACATACACACACACATATATACTATACTATATATAAATATACACATATACATACAGTATATGCATATGCATAACTATACACACGTGTGTACACACACACAAACAAACACATATATATATATATATATAAATATATATATATATACTGTATATAAACAGGGTGATTAAAAAGTAACTCCTTATTTTTAAGTAATTGTCATTTATTTCTCACCAAGAAATGTACATGAGAAGAAAGTGTATTGCAGGGAGTTTTATTTCAAATTGGATACGGGCGCCAGCATTCGCCACCAGCTTCTCGAGCCGCCTGCGAACCGCATGAACTGATTTCACAAGGAACTCTTGTGGGATGGGAGACCTAACTTCTCGCATTCACCCCTCGAGTTCTTCCAGAGTCGTTGGTTTGGTAGAATAAGAGTGTTTAGTCAGGACGTCCGGCTGGCCTGGCTGCTAGCAGGGAAGTGGGCCTTCAGCCATTCTCGGAGAACAGTAGCAAAGTGTGGAGGAGCGGCATCTTGCATGAAAATGAAATTGTCAATATTCTCACAAGTACACATAACTGGCCAGATGAGGTACATTTCGGCATTCATGGTATCGCGAAGGATGAATGGACCCACAATCCTGTCCAAAGTTGAAGGTATTCCACACCATACCGTTACCTTGGGCCGATTCTGCATTTTTCAGAGGAAATACGCGGAACTTCACAGTTGTGACGGGAAACAAGAACGTAGATGTAATTCCCATACATTGTGGAACTTACACAAAAGAAATTGAGAAAAATATTACAAAATATGAATAAATACGTATTTTATGAGTTACTTTTCAATGACCCTGTGTGTGTATGTAAATATACTGTATATATAAATAACAAAAAACAAAGAATTCCCGTGGCCTTACTTAAGTTATAGAACAGTGGCATGATTTGAGTTTCATTGTCATGCCCAGTGCTTGATGAGTCACTGCTGAGAAGAAAAAAAAAAGAATCATGTGATCTGAAAATGAAACTTACTGGCATCAAGTGAAATGAGACAGAAATGACAACAAACTGCTAGACAGCAAATATTTGGAAAGGGTATGAACACATGTCCATGATGAAAAACAAAGAACATTTTAAGTCAGTAATTGACAAAGAAATTAGACATTAGTTAGACTGATTTGGTTGTACAGCCAAATATAAACAGGAAAAGAACGTCTTTTCTCCTTTCAACTAAATCTAGATGTTGTTTCAAAGTATGGTAACGATGACTTCTCAACTAAATGTTGCTGGGTGGGTTCCGTTCTGTCTTGTAACCTCCTCGCTTATGTAAATATGCAAATATCCCTGCAAGGGGCGAGGCGTAGTGGCACGGCGACCCCTGCTGGTCAGGTCGTGCATGTTCAGCCTCTGGTTTCAAAGTCTTGCACGCAACGTTGGCCAGGCGTTGTGCTTATAATAGCACACGAACTGCCGTTGTGACAAATGGACGCGTTGGGTGTTTTTACGGGCGTTTCAGCAAAGGTGTTGCGTTTCGGAACGCTTCACATCAAAGTTATGCATTACCATCGACAGTCTTGCGCTATATCCCCGCAATACCGGGCCCATTGAGTAGCCGAGCACGACTACGTTAGCGATGTAACCTGGCATGGGAAGCACAGCCGTCCGCTCCCTCAGCCTCCTCAGCCGCAGCGCTGAGAGGAGAGCCAATGGGAATGCGTAGTTTCGCGAGCTCGACAGCCATGCCCGCCGTCGTTAGCGAACTACGCTATTATTACGGTCGGTGCCCAAAAAATTACTAATAAAATATCTCGTGGGACATGGCTGATGTGCGGGGACCTTACCATTGTCAAAATGACGTTCTCTAATGCGCAAAGCCCCCACGGAGAACTCGGTGGTTGTTTATACCGATTGGCAACTGGTTAGCTTAGCTAATGCTAGCTCGCTAACAGTGGTGCATTCGCGGACACAGAAACCGTAGAACATATGAACACTCCTACGTTGCGCGAAATGGCATTCATTTTGTGCTAGAGTGCTTTCGTTTTTTTAAACAAACTACTTTTTATTTGTTGTAGGTTTAAGGTAAACATATATAGTATATATATTTATTGCAACTGGCTGAGGAAGGGCAATACTGGAAGTCAATAGGAAGTCAAACATTGTACTGTAAATGCAATGTCATATAGTACACATTGCACAAAATTATTTACCATTATTACAAAAATATTCTGCAATTTTACACATGCAATTTTATCTATAATAATACTATAATAGGATGCAGGGTGTAGAGATGAAATTAGATGCGAATAGCCACCGTGGAGTTATTTAATACTTTAATCCAAAATGACGTAACAATTAAATTCTGCCCACACACAAGTGGTTTGGTGTCCTGTTTTGGCATGCCTTAAATGGACAAAACTGTATTTGAAGTAGCTGCAGTCATTTTGGTTACCCCCACCCAGATATTTATGTGACCTTACTCACAAAAAGGTTATTTGCTTTTAATCCCATGCAAATTTGTAATCAACATTTTTCATGTTGTCTTTGTAAACAGCATCAAAGTACTCTGCCTCTGCTGCTGTTAGCTGGTTTTTCCAGTCTCCAGCAATTCCTGAAACATATAAAGAACAAAAGTTACACTGTCGGAATCCCCGATATAGAAATCATGCAGTGTACATCTCTTTTAACGGTGATAGTTTAAACCGGACCGGACCCGGATAAGCAAAGGAAAATGGAGTTTAAAAAACTATGACATTGCACTGGGCATTGCAACATAGGTCAGTTTGAATTTAACCTACGAATTTCTGATTTCTGAATTTTAAAATATTTGCATTTTGTTCTGTTGGATCTTAAGAAAGTAAAAGTTGAAAATGCAAAAAAGAGGAATCAGAGGGAATTTAGTAAGAAAGGGAGGAAGTGGGGAAAAACATGACGCAAAAATATTTAAATGGGAGAAGAAAAACATACAAAACTGACAAAAAAAAAAAGACTTAAAGGTGTTTAAACACTGAAGATACAAAAACAAAACAAAAACTATTGTACTATGAATGGATTACGGACAAAATCGAACAAATCGGATTAGACTATGAAAATCTTTAGTTGAAGATAGCTCTAATTCAAAATTAAATAAATCAAAATAAAGATATTAAAGACGAATAAACAAGGAAGTAAATACTGGTATGGTCTATTCAGGGGTTCTGGAGAGTATAGTTGGAACTCGGATACAGGAGGAGCAATGTGGTTTCCGTCATTGTTGCAGAACTGTGGGCCAACTCTACACTCTCAGCAGAGTCCTTGAGGGTGCGTGGGAATTTTTGGCGCAACCAGTCTACATGTGAGTGTGGAGCAACATCTAGCTCTTCTTCCTCTTCTCTCTTCTGCTATCAGTTCTCTAGCATAAGACCTGCCTGTATTGTGAAGCCGAGTCACAATCGAACTGAAGCGTGTGCTCTGCGCCAACTCATCTACTCTGCACATCATTTGCAATATGATCCGACTCTTCTCATCATTTTGCTTCTTTAAAGCGTGAACTTTTTCTGCCAGCTCACCAATTTGTTTGCTAAGCATAGCAGTCATTTGGACGTTTGTTTTTTGGGCCCAGAAACAGACACTGAAAATTGGCCTGAGTTTAGTCCCACCGTTTTGGTCCAAATATAACCCAAAAATAGTTGCCTTTCAGACAAATTCATTTGTCAATTTCAGGTCGTGGTCTCAAACTTTTGATCAGCTGATGAACAGCCTATTCACGTTAATGCTTGTTTGTGAAAAATAGCCTGCCCTTGCTTCCATTTCTTCTTTGTGCTTTCCAAAGCTTGAAGATCCAATAGTTCAAAAATGCACTTTCTCAGGATGTCGATCAAAAGTGTATAGTATTAGCTTGCTCTGGTTGTTGAGTCAATGCAGCACAATTATTGTTTTATTATTTCTAAAAAGATCTATTTGCCACATCCATTTTCGGTGTGATTTGTATGGGCTGACATGCAGCGATTGCAGTATGTTGTCCTAATGCTGCACACCAACAAACAAAACGTAAACAAACATACCTTTCCGGAGAAACTCTGACTTTGTGTTGTCCATGATTTCTTTGGGAACTGCAGAGTAGTTAGACATGTTGTTCTTCTTCATGTTGGCGAACCTGCACCGCTCTGCTATCTCCTCGATCACACCGTTGTCCAGAGATTTCTCCAAGAACTGAGCAATTCTAGCTACAGAGTCCCTCAGATCCTTCAGTAAGAGGAAAAACATGTCTGCTTACATTTCTGCAGTGATTATTACGTCATGTCTGAGGACTGAACTGCAAACGTTGGGATTTGTTTTTGTCCCCACCTTTGTCATCTCTTCATACGAGATGTAAAATATTCGCTCTCTGTCGTTCAGCCAGCCCTTAATGTGCTCAAACCAGGAGCCAAACATGACTGGAAAATAGACGCATCAGTGCCTATTATTAAAATGGATAGTTCAGACTTTTTACAGGAAGTTGTATGGCATCCCCATCACTAGTGTAATGCATCAACATTGATTGCAATACTTTCTCTGTCATCGTATGAATGTGCACTCCCGGAACTAACCGGAACTACTTTCCACATCACCAAAGCCCGACCGGAACTCAGTTCATGGGACAAAGTGGGGGGTTCGTCACATTCGATGCACTACACTGGTGATGGTGATGTCATACAACTTAATGTAAAAAAATCTGAACTATCCCTTTAAGTTACTATTGTACATTGTAGAAGAATAACCTTCTCCATTGAGGAACTTGTGAAGAAACTCCCTTTGTGGCTCAGGGTCAGCCAGGAAGGAGGCCATCCGATGATAATGGAAGGTTGACGTAAACACATCCTTGGGGTTCCTCATGACATAGATGACCTAGAGTTATAAAATATCCACAATTTATATTATTTATTTATATTCAAATGTAAATTGTTTTTAAGCATTTGTACACTATTTGTAGTGTAATTCAAATTATAGCTTTTCAATTATCGTTATGAACATTTATGCTGTAGATTTTAAGTATGTCGGGCCTTCTACTAAGACATACAGTGGCGTGAAAAAGTATTTGTCCCCTTTCTGACTGTTTATTCTTTTGCATGTTTGTCACACTTAAATGTTTCTGATCATCAAACACATTTTAATATTAGTCAAAGATAACACAAGTAAACACAAAATGCAGTTTTGAAATGAAAGTTTTTATTATTTAGGGAGAAAAAAAATCCAAACCCACATAGCCCTGTGTGAAAAAGTAATTGCCCCTGCACCTAATAACGGGTTGGGCTCCCTTAGCAGCAATAACTGCAATCAAACGTTTGCCATAACTTGCAACAAGTCTTTTAGACGCTCTGGAGGAATTTTGGCCCACTCATCTTTGCACAATTGTTGTCATTCAGCTTTATTTGAGGCTTTTCTAGCATGAAGCGCCTTCTTATGGTCATGCCACAGCATCTCCATGGGATTCAGGTCAGGACTTTGACTAGGCCACTCCAAAGTCTTCATTTTGTTTTTCTTCAGCCATTCAGAGGTGGATTTCCTGGTGTGTTTTGGGTCATTGTCCTGCTGCAGCACCCAAGATGGCTTTAGCTTGAGTTGACCAACAGATGGCCGGACATCACACAGGGCCATGTAGATTTGGAGTTTTTTTCCCCTCCTTATATAACGTAAACCTTAATTTAAAAACTGCATTTTGTGTTCAATTATGTTATCTTTGACTAATAGTTAACTATTTTTTATGAGCAGAAACATTGGAGTGTGACAAACATGCAAAAGAATAACAAGTCAGGAAGGGGGCAAATCGTTTTTCACACCACTGTAGGTCACATAACTTTAATTTACAATTCATTTCAGTCTGACTAGACAGTGGAACTTCTAAAGTTTAAACAATTCAACCAAAGTCATAAAAAAACAACTGTCTTGCACAAATAGCTTTTTTTGCTAAGCCATCATAAAGTGTAGCAACAATGGCAAAACATGAAATGTCAAATGGAACCGACAAGGGAACTGCAACATACATTAATTGTCTTGTCTTTTGCCAAGCATGGTTTGGGAAACATAATTTCCAACGTGTATTGTAACATTTAGTCAATAATGGCCTCGGGTTTAGAACAGACACTGCTGTACAAGTTGTACACTGACTACTGTAAATTATATTTAAGTTTCTTTTCTATAGTGTCAACAATTGAGAAGATAAAATGTTTACTGGTATGTGGGCTGTGTACTCACTTTTGTGAGGTACAAGAGGGAAAGCTGTGCTGGCTGCTTCGTGCTTCGTTCACATTAATAGGGACATAAGAAGAAGAACAGAATGGAAGGGAAGGGGAACTGTGTTTATTTTTATGCAAAGGGACTCACCTTTCAGGCAGTAATCTGTTTTAAGATATCAGAAGTTACAAAAGTAGTACAAGTAATAGGTAAACTTATCCTCTTGAGAAAATATGTGACTTAAGCCATTTCATGTACAGTTAATACATTTATTTATAATGTAAATAAGGTATGACTCTAGAGAAGATACAATTTTTCCCACCATTTCCAAAGGGAAAAATATTATTTTCAAATGACAAGAAAAGCTTTTCGATGATGTATAGGTTGCTTATATGTGACCTGACCGCAGTAGCATCGTAAACATATCACATTTATATCTACCTACCAATGAGGCCTGGGGCGCATTTGAATAAATCTGAATTGTACTGTTCACACTGACATGAAAAAAATCAGATACATGTCGCATATGAGCAACAAAATCTGAACTGACCTGAAGTGTGAACAAAGTCTGAGATTTCTAAAATAGATCTCGCAAAGAATATGGATTTACAGGCTGAAACTGACAAATCGACTGCAAGATAGGCTAGAAAGACAATTGACAGCAATCCATGTTTTGCCAGCAGTTCACGTCGCGAACACCCACGGGTGACGCCAACAACCAGGTTCAAACAGCCAGGAATGGATGCAAAGAAAGGGACATATTCACAAAAATAAGAGCATTCATTCATTTTGTGTTGTGAGGAGACTTGAATGTTTTACTGGCAGTGACGGCCACAGCTATCAGCTATCAGCTAGTAGATAGATACTTCATTGATCTAAAAGAGGAACGTCAGAAATGTCACTCATAAAGCAATTTGACAAGAAAACCCATATCATTTCTTTGGTACTGATGCTGCAATAAGAGACGCCAATTTGGATTTGAGTTTTACCTTTGGCCTAACTTCAAAGAAAGATGCTGGCATCATGTGGTGCAGGAAATGTGTTGTCAACATGCGTGGAGAAGGCCTGTCATCAAGATTGAGACTGCCGCTACGAGCCTCTTCCAGCCAGGGAACACGGTCCCAGTTATGAAGGGTCTCCACTGAAGCAGGATCGCCTCCGCTCACGACGAGGGGAACAATCTCCTGCATCCACGTCGTACCTAAATAATACAATTATTTTTTTATTCTGAAAACAAAACCAAACGCATCAGTAGTGACTTTTTTGTGTTAGTAATGGATCAACTGTGGATTGAATTGATGTATATATTGATATATATTATATATATATATTTTTTAAAATATTTAATATTAGGAATATAAGAAAAATGCAGCATCATTTTAGGAAAAATATCACCACATTAGAATGAGGATAATTAATGAAGGTGTGATGAGCACCTGTCACACTTTTTACCTCAATGTGGCCCGCGAATCAAAAACTTTGCCCACCCCAGTTTTAGCCCTTGGGTCATCTCTGGAAAACCTTTTTGCGGTATTCAAATGCGGATAGGAACAAGCCCAAAGGCGGCCTTTTCAGGGGGTTGATAGGGTTTCATGTGTTGATATTTTTTCCCTTCACCGCAGAATGCTTGCACCTCATTCAGAGCATTTAGCAAAAAGTCTTCCTCTCAAAGTCCCACACAATCAACGCCATGTTTTCTTACAAGTGAGCCCATGGGACGTTACAGACCAGCTATCGGAAATCGGTTATCTGAGCTATTCACCTTTTGCTACAAGGAGTTGAAATTACAGAAAATAATAGTACTGAATATTTATGGAAAAGTTATTGCAATTTTTACGGAATCAAAATTATCCATCCATCCATCCATCCATTTTCCTCCGCTTATCCGGGTCCGGGTCGCGGGGGCAGCAGCTTCAGTAGGGAAGTCCAGACTTCCCGATCCCCAGCGACCTCTTCCAGCTCCCTCGGGAGGACACCAAGGCGTTCCCAGGCCAGCTGTGAGACACAGTCCCTCCAGCATCTCCTAGGTCTTCCCGGGGGCCTTCTCCCGACTGGGCATGCCCGAAACACCTCACCAGGGAGCCGCCCGGGAGGCATCCGGACTAGATGCCCGAGCCACCTCAACTGGCTCCTCTCGATGTGAAGGAGCAGCGGCTCTACTCTGAGCTCCTCCCGGATGGCCGAGCTCCTCACCCTA
>QODF01000228.1:155891-197519 GCA_024372805.1 Oostethus manadensis
TAATAATGGGAAGCGTCTTTCAAAAATAATTAACAGAATAAACTCTTGTAAAAAAAAAAAAAAGATGAGTATCATATCACTGTATACCTTTTGTAAGTTAGTTAGAACAATTTGCCTTTTAAATGCTTACACTCAAGTAAATACAATATTAATATATATTATAATATTATATATTATAATATTCATGCACAATATTACAACCATAAACATTAAGAACACTGTTAAACCATCAGACATTGTAAAAAACAAAAAAAAAGGTTTAAACTATATCCCTCATTTTGTTTGTTTTGTATTGTTGTGTCTGTATTTGTATTTATTTATTTACAATATATAAGATCTCTTTTTACTTTCTGCTTGCTATGTTTATATAGAGTATTTTTATTGTCTACCGTTATTAAAAAAAAAATCACTAAAAGGATAGATTTTTTTAAATAATTTTTTTAAAGAAGGCGTGGCCAAAATTGCATCGTCATTTCCGGTATGTATGCAATAGATTTTTCGTCCTACTGTCTTAATTCGCCCCCCGGAAGTGCGGAGTGTATAAGTACGGAAGTGAATCGCAGCCTACCCGCCATTGAAGTGTGTACGTCTGCCCCCTGCTGACTTTTAAGAACACTGCAGCTTTAAGGCGCTCCAAGTCTTGGAACTTGCTGGACCTTTTAAACTCGTCATGTATGCGTAAGTAAGAAATGTAAGTGAATTACTTACCAGACTTGGGGTACGTTACGATGAGAATGTCGTCCGGTCGGAAAGCGAAAGTTTCGTAGCGCCTGAGACTCTCCGGGGGGTGAATGAGGGCGGGCAGTAAGACCCCCTGGTACACGGTGTACAAGTCTGCCTCCGCCATAGCAGGAAGGAGCACAAAAATAATGAATGATAAAAAAAAACCACAACAACAACAAACAGTCCGAGCAGTTGACGTTTTTCGCCAGCTGAGATTCAATCAGCAACACTTCCGGTGTCCTCGTGACGTGAGCACGTGAGACTAACCTGAGCGGTCAGGACCGATCCAAGTATCAGTAGGCTGGTCGTGATATCAATGGAGTGCCAGTATCGATTCTATTCTAGCGTGATGAGATCAATTATTATTATTATTATTTTTTAAAGTTATTTGACATTTATTTTTTGACAGATTTCTTCTTAAACCGTGCGAAATGTAAATGGAAAGTTCTGTATTGCTGTTTCTGTGCTATTTATGTCAATCTGTGGCGGATTTTGTTTGATATTGGCGTAAGTATTTAAATTACTATTCTGTTCGCTTTGCATGCCACAAAGTGCTGTAAAAATAACTGCTTTTGGGCAAAAACCAAAGTTTTCTTCTTTTAAAAGTACCGGTTCGCACACTGTTTACGAGAACCATACTGTTTAATTTATAGTATTGTTACTGTCGCTTTTTTATGGGGAAAAAATCAAATGTTGACAGGTATGTGTCAGAGTCATATCAAATATTTTATTTACAGGAACATAACACAGGCATCATTTTACCACAGTGTGAATAATTGAAGCTTTTTTACCACGTAGTTATAGTGCATTATGTCTTCAGAGCCTTATTTAAATCAGTGCCAAAAAAGGTCCAATTTCTTCTCGTTTTCCGCTGGGGTTGAGGCTGGTTTTTTTTTTTTTTTTGAGTGTCAGCATTCAGTTTGCACGGCTTTGGCCATCCAATCAGATCTTGCCACCAGTAACCTCAGCCTGCCACCTGACGTCTGCATAAGCTCCTTGCCACTGATCAGATATAAAAAGAGACAAAACATGATTATCAACACATTTTAAATGTTTGCTTTTTCTTTGTAGACGCGGTGTGTTTACTTTTGGCAGTGAGGGCCAAGCAGACTGACTCCATTAACAGCAAGGATCCTGTCTCCTGGTTGTAGCTTCTCACAGCGGGCCGCGGGAGTGTCGGGAACCACTGCCCTGATGAAGATGCCTTTGACCTTCAATGGGAGATCCTGGAACGTGAGGTCACATTGTCAACAACAATCAGGTATTGTAGCCACCCAGCAAAAGTTAGTTGAAAAGAGGTTGAAACAACGTTTAGATTTGGTGGAAAGGTGAAAAGGCGTCCCTTTCCTGTCTAAATTTGGTATAAAAGCGTTTTGGGGGATATATTTGGACCACATCAGCCTGATTTCCGACGTCAATTTGAGGGCTAAATCAAGGCAGTGACGGACCGACCAGATCTAGCCCCCCAAAACAACGTCCAAATGACGTATATTATTGGGAGCTGCAAGTAGGCTTAGATTTCGTTTAGTTCCCCATGTTTTGGGGGACTAACATGTTTTTGTCAGGCCTGTGTAGGAATTTCAAAGCCATGTTGAGTGTCTGTTCGTCAATTGGCCACTTGATGGCAGTGTTGGCTTAACTTGCTGTTGTTTGACGGATGTAAATTTTGGTTGAGCCCTTTTGTCTAATTGAGATAGGTTTTTGTATTTTATAATTGTTTTTGTTGCACTCTGTTCCATGGTTAGCATATAAACAAATCCTTATAAATAATAAACATCCATCCATCCCCAAGGTTGGGTTACGGTGGGACAGCAGCCTAACCAGGGTCCAGCTCTTAAGGCGTTGAGGTCAGTTCTGAGACAATTTCTCTTCAATGTGTTCTGGGTCCTCTCTGAGGCTTCCTACCAATCGAAAGTGCCCAATCTGGCTCCTTTCAATGCAGAGGAGCAACCGTTCTACTCAGGGTTTCTCTTGGATGCTTCTCACTTTATCTCTATGGGAGGGGCTAGGCACAGTCATTTTGGCCGCTTGTACTCTTCTTGTCCCTTTGGTCATTACCCAAAACTAACAACCATTGGTGGAGGCAGGAACGTAGATCAACAGGTAAATTCAGAACTTTGACCTTCACCACAATGGACCGATGCAGAGTCCGCATCACTACGGAGACTTGGAGATGCGATTCTCATTCCAGCCGCCTCACACTCGGCTGCGAACCGATCCGGTGAGAGTTGAGGATCACGGGCAGATAAATCCAGGAGGATAACCTCATCTGCAGTAGGCAGAGACCCAATCCTGCAACCACCAAACCGGATCCACTCAATGCCTTGGCTGCACCTTGAAATTCTGGCCATAAAAGTCACTAACAGAATTGGCGGAGTCCAACCCTCAGTAGAATCAAGTAATAAACATTTTATATTATATATATTTTTTCATTTATTAAATTTCTATGCCACAGGTGTATGCTGGAGCCTATTCCAGCTGACTTTGGGCAAGAGGTGGGGTACATCCAGGACTGGTCGCCAGCCTATCGCAGGGCACATTTAGACAATTTAGAGTCACCAATTAGCCTAATATGAATATTGTGGGAATGTGGGAGGAAGTCGGAGTACCCGGAGAAACCCACTCACGCACAGGGAGAACACGCAAACCCCACACAAACGGAGATACAAACCCAGATTTCCAGACCGATATGCTATAAAAATTAGCCAAAAAGAACCAGTTCACTCAAAAGAGTCGAAACTCCCATCACAAATAAGAAAGAGGATTCCCTTCACTAACCCGTGTGTCAACCAGAGCGAGGCCCAGACCGCTTTCATCGCGCTGTATCTCCAAACTGAAGATCTCATCATTGTTGTCGTCAAAATGGTTATTCATCTCTTCGGCCTCCTCCTCCTCTTCCTCTATAAGTTCAAAAATCCTTTTCATACAGGTGAAATCCGCATTCACATGGTCATCATTCCGTGCTTCCCGACATTCAAACATGAAACCATCTGAGGAGAGAGTAATAGATACAAGCAAAGTTATTTTCCAGTGGAAAAATACTTTAAAAAAATGAATGTTCTAAGGTACCTTCATTGTATCCCCCAACACGAGCACAACTGGCTCGTGTTGTGTCTTTGTCTTCTCTGGGAAAATGAACTGGGTCTATGACGAGGGGAGTGTTGGGTGGGGTGAGGAGACACAGGGGGTCCAGTGCTGACCTCCTCCTCTCTGTGGTGTCCGTCTCTGTGGTCTGCAGATCCCGAAGCTTCTGGGACAAAAGGAGGGCACCACAGGAGCTGAATTCATCCACATATTGTGTGGAGGACGGGGCGGCGCATGGCGGTGAAATAGAGGATGATGGGCGGTGGACTGGTGTTGTGTCCATTGTTTGCTGCTTGTTTCTGGTCTCCGTGGGAATGATGACACCCTGAAATATATATGCACATATATACATCATATATATGTATCCACATGAGACGCAGAAAAATAAAAGTTGCATTGTTTATTGTGTTAAATAATTGTCTCTGGTGATGACTGTGCTACCGTCGTTTTATTTACCAGTATTTTTTAGGGAACGTCCCTTGCAATGGACCTGCCATCTTTTCCACGATATTGACGAGAGGAACAATATTTATATTCAATTTTTACAGGTATATTAATTTTGGACATTGAAAAAAATGTCGTTTTTTTGGTATTTTGTAAATTTCGTGCTTCACTTTTTTCCATAAGTACTTTTTTTCATAATTTGGCTGACCCTACTACTTAGCATATATTTAACATATTTTTAAACGTTAATTCACAGTGACTGACACGAACCAAGGAGTGGACAGGACTGTCGACAGCCACAAGAGGATGCTCTAGGCTTGTGACAACTACTGTATATTCTGCTGCTGTACCCCTAAACATTCAATTCAGTGATATAGAATGAGATCGGGAGCTTGGTGAACTTCTTTACAAGTATCTTGCTTGTTGGTCCTGCTGTCTTATTGGGCTAATTTAGTCTATTCTGCCCGTCCAGGTATGTTTTTTTAATGCTATTGTTTTCTCCATAGCTGTTAAGGTTTTAACTTTTTTTAACGAATTAAAGGGGAGTCGGACAGTCCAGGGTGTACCCCGCCTCCCGCCCGAAGTCAGATGGGATAGGCTCCAGCAACCCTAATGAGGGTAAGCGGCATAGAAAATGGATGGACGAATGGATCAAATGGAAGTGAGACAAAAACATTTTCCAGTAAGCAATTTATTGCAAACAATCATGCAAGTGAAATAGGCTGTTCATCAGTTGATCAAAACTCTAAGATCACAGCTAAAAAACTTGACACTCCCCCCCTAAAATAGAAATAAAATGTTCAAAAAAGCACTCAATAATGAGTAGCTGCACCATTGTTTTTAATCATCTCAAACATTGGTTTGAGCATGTTTGATGCCAGTCTTTCCAGGAGGCTATTAGGGATGTTGCTCCAGGTGGGAAAGATGGCTTCAGAGAGGGCATCCACTGTTTTCCTGAACTTCCCATGCCACCAATCTCTAAATGTTCTGGATTTAAAACCAGGGAAACACACAGGATGGTCCAAAAGAGTGAGGTTATTCTTCTGGAAAAAGGCTTTTTGTCAGGCGGGCATTGTGACCTGCAGCGTTGTCCTGTTGAAAAAGTGATTGCGACAAAGACGAGGGCCTTCAGTTGTGAGGGACGCCCCCTGCAACACATCTGCCATTTGACGCCCATGCACAACATCAAGCTCCATTGTTCCAGTGAAGGAAAAAACACCCCCGATCATGATGTCGCCCCATCCACTGATCTGTGTGGAAAACATCTCAGGTAGGATCTGCTTGTCATGCCGGTAACATTGGAAGCCATCAAGGTTGCATATTCAGAGAATATAACTTTCTTCCACCTTTCAGTGTCCCATGTTTGCTGCTCTCATGCAAAATTCCAAACGGGCAATTTTGTGGCGTGAAACCCGTTTCTCGCAGATGCTGCTTGATGGTTATTGGACTGCCCTCAGCACTAGTAAGAACCTTCATTTGGTACTAGAGTTTTTTGTTCCATAACACTTTAAAACTTTAAAATAACTGACTTACCGGCCCAACATCTGTATCAATGGCTGCAAGAGGCCTTGCTTATGGAGCGCAAAGATCCGACCGCGTTCAAAGCCAAAAAGCTTTTTTGTCTTTGCCACGAAAAAATCACGACAGCACAAATACTTGACAGAAAACGACAACAAATCCATGTTTTTCGCCAGGATTTTGCCTTTTAAAGGCTGCGGTCTTCGACTTTTGGTCAGCTGATAGACAGCCCATTTCACTTTAATGTTTGTTTGCTATTTTTTTGTGTTTTGTTTGTTGCATCAACCATTATCATTTTATATAGAACAGAAGAAGTCATTAGTCATCATGTCTATGGAAAAATGTATTCTTTTTGTATCTTAAAAATGAATGTTGCCAGACCATGTCAAGCAAAATCAATAAAACAAACACACACTTATTTTCTACCTTTGAAACACAATAATATATAGTATATTTAGGATGATCTATTCTAAGTCAGGGTACCTGGGAATTGTCAGAACTTTTCTCCCTTATACGGCACTCCTGGGCAATAGCACTCATCATAAATACGTTCAAAAATGTCCACATACGCTATGTGATCAGTATCAGCTGATTTAACTCAAGGATGATCGGAACCTGTAGCCTAAAAGCACCCCTAGTTGTAACATCAGTGGTTGGATGTGTTCTACGTGTTACCTGCTGGCCATTGGCTTTGACTCCATGGGACTGCAAATTAGAACGATTGGAAAGGGACACTTTGAGCTGGTCCAACTGTTCAGTCAGGGATGAGTCCGCCACTGCCTTTCCCAAAACGAACTGGAAATCCCCATCTGGCAGCACGAGAGGATGATGGGTGTCAAAACTCCGCAGGATGTCGTCTGAGAATGGAAGAGACATCGTGACAAAGACGGGATCTAACAATGCGAGAGTTGCGCGCTCACCAGTGGTGTGTGCTTCTGCTCGGTCCTGAACACATGGAGTCCAAGTGGGGGATGCTGGGGTGTAAAGACTCAGCAGGTGGTTGAGCTGAGCTGCATTCAAGGCAGGGAAGGCAGATCGTAGCGACGCCCAAGACGTCTGCGCACGAACACACAAAATGACGGCGGCAGGTTTAGCAGAGTGGTGGTGCATTTATTTTTAATATTTGAGCTAAAGTGCGGCCTTTGGCACGTCCTAAAAATACAATTACTAGAAGAAATTGGGGGCAAAAGGAGCAAAAAAGTATTGTAGAGAGAAAAAGTTGATGAAATTACCACAAAGCTGCATGCAGGCAGTGAATTTTGCATGACTTCTACCCAAATGACTGGCCTATTAACCATTTATCCATGACTTGTTTATTACGTCCATCCCGAATATGCTAGTCACCATTCAATGAAATCATATAGCTTTTCTGAAAGAATTTGTGTGGGTTTTTGTATGTCCTTATGGTACACAGTGGACTAATATATTCCTCCTTTGGATCAAGGGTTAATTCAAGCCCAGCTGGGGACAAAAAAAAATCTGGAAACTGTGAATACTTACTGGAGAGAAGCCAGTTTGCTTCCCAAAACTGAACGCACAAGCACTGAGGGGCGTGTCACATTTGTGCAGCCCCCCAAACTATCCATAGTATGTAAAATGAAGCAAAAACACATACTTTGAGTGGATTTACAACCCAAATCAGGGGTATCCAAACCTTGTGTCATGCGACTTCGAGTCTTGACTTGTTTATTTATTAGGGGGCAAAGCACATGAATGAACTTCTGCAACCAATACAGATGTAAATATTATAGCACATCTGCTGCTTTCCATCTGTATTCCCCTGGCAGGTAACCGATAATTAACAATAAACAATATACAAACAAAACACAGAACATGAAAAGGCTAAAAAAGGCTATAAGTGATTACAGACTTGGTTTTGTTTCATCCACTTTTTGGAATTGGTTTTGAAGATTGTTGTAAGATCTTGTTGTCAATGGTCGGCTGTTCCGTCTCTGTTGTACTTCACAGTCCCCATGAACTTTAGTCCTAGTTCTATTCCCGGTCATGGTCTTCCCTTGAATAAAATCCTTCAAGGAAGCCCATTCACAATTTTAAAAACAAGACATGCATTTTGCATGGACAAAGTTATTAAAGTTCAAAAGTTGATATTTTTCCAAAACAGTGCATTGATGAATTAAATTAATGTTTTTTTAACAAAAAAATGTAACAGCCTTTAAAAAAGCAAGCAAGAGCCAAGTTGCAATGCAGTATTCTATGTGGGAAAATCATCAAGATGTTAACATCAGTGACTTTGGACTTGACTTGAACTTTAGCCTGATGACTTCAAAATCCATCCGTCCATCTATTTTTTTTTATGCCGCTTATGGTCACTAGGGTCATGCTAACTTCGGGCGTGAGGCGGGGTACACCTTGGACTGGTCGCCAGCCAATGGCAGGGCACATACAGTATAAACAAACAACCATTCACACCTGTGGTCAATTTAAGTCACCAATTAAACTAACATGCATGTTTTTGAATTGTGGGAGGAAAGTGGACTACCCGGAGAGAACATGCAAACTCCACATAGAGATTCGACCCTAGGTCTTCCAGATCTCCTGTCTGTGTGACATGCTAACCACTCAGCCACTGAACGGTAAAAAACTTGAGATTTTGTAGTTGATTGAGTAAAATGTGTCCTTATTCAAAATAACCAACTGATGTGATTGCTATTATGTCATTTTCAGCAAGACAATGAATTTCCCCCTCCAAACGGCCCCTTTGAATGCATTTATTAATGTCCAATCAGATTTACGAACAAACAACAAATGTGTGGTTTACATTTCTGTGTACGGACTAAATCCCGAATGCTCTGTCAGCACTTTATTACTAAGTGAGTGTAACAATGGGTAGCATGGTGGCCTCACAGTCAGGAGGTTCTGGGTTTGAATCTCCGTTGGGCATCTCTGTGTGGAGTTTGCATGTTCTCCCCGTGTGTGCGTGGGTTTTCTCCGGGTGCTCCGGTTTCCTCCCACATTCCAAAAACATGCATGTTAGCTTCATTGGCGACTCTAAATTGTCCATTGGTGTGAATCTGAGTGTGACTGGTTGTATGTCTTTGTTTGTCTAAATGTGCCCTGCAATTGACTGGTGACCAGTCCAGGGTGTAAAGTCAGCTGGGATAGGCTCCAGCATACCCGCGACCCTAATGAGGATAAGCGGCATAGAAAATGAACGAATGAATGAATTGTTAAAATGGCATTTTATTTGGGAGATACTGCGCCTGAGTCTTCAGACTTGACTTGAAAAAAAACTTAAAATAGATTTAAAGACAAAGCTTTGTTATTTGTAAAAACATTTCAGCTTTTTCTCTTTAGATTTGGACTTTTTGCTCTATTTGTTCACATTTTGTCTGTTTTATTATTGTTATTTTATATTAAAAAATACTAATTAATAATAGACAAATAGTATCAATAAAAAAATTGTACTCCTTACAACTGATTTCTCATGTTTTAAAAAAATAATATATAATGATTTAACATTATATTACTTTCATTCTACAATGTGGCACGGGGCAATGAAAAACAAGCTGCAGCCACAAATGACCCCCAGGGCCGCACGTTGAACACCACCATCCTAACTAAACCAGTTTCTGGTGCATCATCTTACCTGCTGTAAGTTATTCATGGGCGTAGCAAGAAGGTTGACAGCCGATAAGAGTGTGTGCGTGTGCGCAGAAGCCACTTTTCTCAATCCAGTCGTCTGGGACCAGCTCAGAAGCAAGTCGAGATTGGTCCATAAGCGCACGCCTGTAGACCACTGATAGAAACCTGGCTCAGATCCTGCAAACACATCAAAAGAAAGCCATCTTTGAAATGAGTCAGGATCTATTTAGTGAGCTCCATTTTTATTTCTGAGTTGGCTGTGATATTAAAAATTGCATCTGTTTTTCATTCATAGGACAACTGCTGGGTCAGCATAAAAACAAGAATTTCAACAAAGGCTTAAGGCTCAAGCTAGCTTTCTCAACGTTTACGATGAATACGTCACGCAAGTAAATGAGAAAGTGACGTGAGAGCAGTTCCTGGCAATTCAGGCCCCAAAAAAGCATTCTGGCATTATTGCTTCCTATTACTTCTTTGGCACGATCCTGCATCCTTGTAAGGCCTTATGCTGCAGTTGATACTGTACAGCACGGGTGCCCAAAGTGCGGCTCAGAGGACCATAAGCAGCTTGCCGATGTTTGTTTTTTGTTTGTTGTTTTTTTTACTGGCACATTCTAAAAATATAATTACTACTACAGAAAATTTTGAAAAATTAACAGTAATTTTACAAGAATAAAGGCAAAATATTGAGAAAAAGTAACCTTGTAACCCAGTAACATAAAGCAATATTACAAGTAGCGATATTATCGGCCTGATATTGGCATGAAATGTAATATCGGTCAAAATGGTGTTGTTTTTTTTCACCTATAATAAAAATCAATATGGCCCTTAAAGCGCCGAAGTCGCAACTTTGCTGGATATTCCGTAATATGCCGCCTCATGTAGTTAATACTTTACACCAGGAGGTGGCGGATATCCGTAACTTCCATCAGAGAAACATTTGTGGGCGTGTTTCTATGCAAAGTTGAGGAGTTTGTAGACTTTGAACCAGTCAGTTCGCTATAACAGGGTGGTCAAATCACCGCTAATGGAGAGGAGGGTAGCGTGTAAAATGCATGAATATGTAGACGCCGCATCCATCGCTGAGCTGTACATCTACATCGCTGCCATATTGGATGTAGCAAGAGTCGGAGCAAAGAGGATGCCTCAGTTATGACTTTTTACTGCCCAAATCAAATGCCAGGTAATATTCAGCAATTACCTTTGATAGTATTTGGCCCATAGACTGCATGATTTGGCCATCGTAACATCATTTTGATAGCAGAACATTGTGGAAAACACTGTAATCCCGCACATCATGCATTCATTACATGTCTATGGGGTAAAATGCAGAAACAGTGGCAGGCAGACGCAGTAGTATCTGCGGGAGACTCCTCTGCCGAAAATGTGTTGCACACAGTAGCACAATGTTTACAGCCATTGCTGAAGCTATATCCATTAGCCTCACAACAGCTATATGTTAATTCCACAGGAGATATGCGATCATATTGGTATCGATTGATATCAGAAAAGTCATGCCTAGTTAGGAGAATAAAGTCAAAATATCATAAGTACACAAAGAAACTGTGGAAAGTTTAAATAGTTGGCTGAAAAAAACAGTTATTCTAGCAGAATAAAGTCAAAATATTAATGGAAAAAAGTTGTTTTATATCTACAAAAATAGCCACAATTTTACAAGATTAAATTTGTAATATGATGAGAGAAAATAATGTAATTTTAGCAGCAACAGCAAAGTAGGTCATTTTTTTAAATTATGAGAATCAATTAAAAAAATAAAGTTGTAATTTTGGAATTATATTTTTTTTTAAAAAGGGATAAAGTAAGCAAATATTATGGAAAAAGTAATAAGGTTACAAAACAAAATTGACAAAGATTATTTAAAAAGAAAATCATTTGGAAGGTTAAAAAAAAACAACAGCAACAATGGGGAAAAAGAGCAAAGATCATACTAATAATACGCTGTTTTCAGCCATAGCAGAAAATACAGTTTTTCGCATCGCTAACAGGTTTTGGTTGAGAAAATACCGTATCAAAGTGGACCTTGCTCCCTTTCATTTTTCAGTGGAAAAGGTTTGTACAGTCTGCTGGATATTTAGCAAATTCTCCTGTGGCCGTGAATCTCAACCCGCTTTATGCATGCATGAAAGCCATTTCCTTCTGTCTGTTGGGTTATCGTGTGGTTTGCAACGACAGAAACACTCACCGTCGAGCTCAAGTGAGGAACGCGGCCTTGAAGTCTTCCAATGATTAACATCGGTGGCTCTATCGCACCGTTGGACCGACAGACGTAAGGGTTCCTTGCATGAGGGGCTTCCCAACCTTTGCTGCGGCGCAGCCGTGATGTCATGTGATGTACTGAAACCTCCAATGCCAAACACAACCCTACTTTTGACCTCCTTTTTGGGGGGGATTTTGAAACATTATTTTCCGTAGTAATGAATGGAAATAGAAAACATTTTAACCTCTTATGGTGTAATTTTATGGAAATAATTTTGACTGGCAAGCAGTCCAGGGTGTACCCCGCCTCTCGCCCGAAGTCAGCCGGGATAGGCCCCAGCATACACCGCAACCAATAACGATGAGCGGCATAGAATTTTAACCTCTTAATGGTCATGCAAGTATATAAACAAGTTAACCACCATTAATAGCAAACTGTGACGTTCCATATTTTCTGTTCTGCTATTACATGCCGTTGGTTCCTCCAACTGGTTTTTTAGGTTTCCTCCCCAGATGACCTCACTTTCGGTGTTAAGTGGTACTGGCACTCTTAAGCAGCTACAGGAAGCAGGAGGACGTGGGATCGGACTTTCTTCAACCACTTGACTGAGAGAACGGCGGTTCCTTGTTTATTCCACTAGACCAGGGGTGTCCAAACCTTTTCCAGCAAGGGCCACATACTGAAAAACAAAAGGGTCTCAGGGCCACTTTGATATTTTGTATATGCTAAGAAGATATATATATTTTAAAAAACAGCAGCTCAGCTTTGTGGTACAGGTGAACAAATTAATTATTAGCATGGATTTTTTGTTCTTGCTCTTTTGACCCAATTTTTGCGTTTGTTTTTAAAATTTTCTAAATATTTTATCTTTCTTCTTAAATATTCTTTGTCAGTTTTCTCATAATATTGTGATATTATACACATAATATTTGAATTATTCTCATGATATTACTACCCCAATTTTTTAAAGAAATGCAACTCTTGTATGAATGTATTTTTTCTTTAATATTTCACCCACCATTTTTCTCATAATATTAGGAGTTTATTCTCGTAAGAGTGCAGAGTTTTTCTTTTTAGAATAACACGTTTTCCTCTTAATATTTTGACTTTAGTCTTTGAAAATTATTATTTATTCATTTTTTCTTTGGTTTAAATATACATATTAGATAAATATATTACATTTTTAATCTTTCAACTTAAAGCTACAAGAATGTTATTTTTCTTCATAATATTACATCACTCTTCTTGTAAAATTATGACGTTTTCTTGTTAAATCACACCTTCTGTTGCTGTCTTTTCATTTTTTTTCTTAAATTATATTTTTATAATATGCAGTAGGATGAAAATGACCCCCCGAGCTGCACTTTTGACACTCCTGCACGACACCCTTTTCTACTCGGTAGTTTGTGATGGTACGACCTGTACCTGTCTTCCTCGTCGTTCCATTCCGGCTGGCCTATTATTGGCTCAGTCTTTTTCTATCTCTGTAAGCATCTTACCTATTTGTTTTTTCCCATGGTGCTTTGTGTTGTCAAATGCACCTTTGGCGTATTTGGTTGTTGTTTGAGCTTTGTGCTTGTCTTTGCTTAAAGACTTCAAGGCTTCCAGATGCATCTGGGATCCAACCTAGCTCAAGATGTTACATTAACTTTGATAACATGTGATGGCGTGTATCAGGGTCTCGTTCTGTTGTATCTCCATTTCTCAGGGAAAAGGTCACAGAAGCCATAAAAAAGCAAAACACATGTTCAGAGTTAACCCTATGATATTTGAGGCTTTGCAAGATATGCTGACGTGATGTAATGCATTCCTCTTTTGTGCGAGATTAGACGTCGTTATCCCTAAACGAATTCACAACACAACCTCAGGGGAATTCAGTTTTTTACACATGGTCCTATCGATTCAGCAATCCACACAAACTCAGAGAAATATGACTACTACTAAGTAATGATATTCTGTATACAGTACACATAGTAGGGATCGTCAATAAATTACTATTGCGTAAAAAACCCACCAAAAAAACAATATATTCTAAATCAAACTCAATTGTTTTGTCATGAGGTTTTCAAAAATAAAAATAATTTGTGATACTTTGTAAAGAGACTTTTGAAACATTCAGACTCAAAACAAAAAAGACTCTAACCAAAGCAAGTTTTCCCACATATAAATCTAATGAAACAATCCCGGACACCCAAAAATGTTAACACAAATCACATTTTATGGACAATAATTATAGTTTTACATGCAGAAAATGATGCTAAAATAATTACAAATGACTGGACAACTGAACATTTTAACATCACTTTGTTGCAAAAAAACCCCAAAACCCTGCTGCAACCACAATTTGCAAAAATGTAAAAAATATTTCAAACTAATCATCAAGAACTAATAAACATGGCTGTTTAATATAGAAAATGAGAAAACACGGCAGTGATGTCGTAGGAGTGCACTGTATATATATATCGACTTAAATTTGCATTTGCACATTTCCACTAACAAAGACATGCCCTGCTGAGTAAATAATAAATAAAAACACATTTCTATGTACACTGTAGAAAATGCAGACTGAGCTAAAAAAAAAAAAAAAGTAACATACATGTTAAATGGTACCCCATGGTACACTGGACTTAATTAAGTTTTTTTAAAAAGGACTATATGTGGGCCAGGAGGCTGTTTACAGTCTGGCCATTGGTTTACACAATAACTATGTAGTATAACCTTTATTCTTCATAATATGTAACCTTTCCGTCATGGACAACCAATGCACAGCATTCTCCCAACAGAAGAGCAGTTTGAGTGGCAGATTACTATCACTGTCTTGCTCCGCTGTCAATAGTGAGAAGATCAATCCTCCCTTACACCGTGCGACGTTTCAACACAACACTGAATAAAAATAGACCCTTGAAAATGGTATAGGGTTGTGTATAATCTGGTTAAAATAATAATAAGGCTACTGTATGTGACTGCCCATGTATGTGAGGGTGCTGATGTACCTCTCTCCATGAGTAAGTTGAAGAGCGATGCGTTGATGAAGTAGAAAAGGAATCCAATGAGCTGCGTGGAAATCTCTGGGTGGAGCTGAGAGTCTGATAGCAGCCGCCGGGTCTCAGTCAGGACTGCCACAACCTGCTGGATCCCGTCAGGGAACCTCAGCCTGCTGCTGCACTGGACAGAAGCACCGTCGCCAGTCCCTTGAGGAGGATCGGGATCCTCCACGAATGGGTTGCAGTCCAAAAAGCCCGGCAGGACGGGGTACAGGCCCTGGTTAGGGCAGAGTAGGCAAGTGAATCAGTCCAGTGGTGAGCAAAGTCAGGTTGGAGTTAACTTTTTGCTTGACCAAACTTCCTCTATTCTTTGAACACTGCGACATTATTGATACAGGACAGACAAAACCAGTGGACTCAGCCAAAAATGGGGGCATTTTCCTTCCCCTCAGCTGAAAGGTCCTTGCTGCTCCACAGAGTATGGCCGGACAATGACGGCTCTGTTTGAACTAATTGCACGCAGACATCCCTTTGCCCCGACAATCTCGCTCTTACGCCCACCGAGCTTCCGAGGCCAGGACTGGCGCTCAATCCACATTCCAAAAAAAGCTGAATGCGGCTGATGTGGGCTTGGCCGGGTGCTACAACAACACTGCTGAGTGAAGAGTTCTGAAGGAATCCACCCTAAGCAGATCGTTTTACCTTCACTGCAAAGCTCGGCAGAAAGCGGCAGAATGGAAGTTGCGTCCATCACACATGAGACAATGGAAATGGGAAAACACTAATCTTCCAATCTTACTGGTTGGAAAATGCCGCTCAGTGAAGCCAAGCAGCAAGAATTAATTCACTAAAGCGAGCTTGATTCTGGACTTCCCACAGTTACCCATGGCCTGTACTGTCTCTAAGTCCAAACTGTGCATTCATCATCATGAGCAAATAAACATAGTCCGACCACAAGTCCGAATGAAATCCGTGCGTATTAACAAATGGTTTCATCGTTAGGCGTCACTCAGAGGCCTTTTTCCCGACAATGGAGCCTTCGTCACATTCCTCACTAATTCTGTCTGTCAATCAAGGATCGAGGAGGATCGCATCCCGCCGGGAGGTGACAAGCGTGATGGATGACATACCTAGCTGGCATAACCGGTGTGCGTGAGAACGTACGCAAGGGTATCCGTCAGGCTGAAATCATGGGAAACGAGATAAAAGTGCAGCCTTTTTATCAGTTTCTCCTTTAACCCGAAGATAACGAGCAAATCAAAGTAACGTTCGCAAAACCAGCAGTAGCACATAATCACCTGATCCTTTCCAGGAGCATGGCCGAGGTTTGACAATCGACACGCCTACAGAATGAAGCACTTTGCTACACACCGTAGTGTTCATAATAATAGCAGTTCAATGGGACTAACCAGATGAAACATGAATATTATTATCCTATTATCATAATAATAGGAGTGTAATGGTGACTAGAGGGGTGTTAGTTCATGTCTTGTATTCACTTTTTCTGTGCTCTAAATATGATAATATTCCTATCCCTCTGCTATAAACAAGGGACAACTGCACTGATTTTTTTTGTAGTTGACAACCCTCACCTTAGCATTAATTCATTCATTTTCTATACCGCTTATCCTCATTAGGGTCGCAGGTATGCTGGAGCCTATCCCAGCTGACTTCGGGCGGGAGGCGGGGTACACCCTGGACTGGTCGCCAGTCAATCACAGGGCAGACAAACAGACATTCACACTCTAAAGGACAATTTAGAGTCACCAATTAACCTAACATGCATGTTTTTGGAATGTGGGAGGAAACCGGAGTACCCGGAGAAAACCCGCACACGCACAGGGAGAACGTGCAAACTCCACACAGAGATGCCCAACGGAGATTCGAACCCTGAACCTCCTGACTGTGAGGCCAACTTGCTACCCAGTCATCCAGCGTGCGGCCCAATTATCAAGCTTTTACCTTAATAAAAGTGAGCCGCACCTTAACGACCTTGGTGACATGGGGAAAGTGGGTCCCAGGATGAGACCAGTTGGGAAATCCAGTACTATACTGTACTATACTGTACCAACATTGTACTATACTACAGGGTGTTGGTAAAGTCTGGACATAAGATACATATATACGGTGCATACCATTACAAAAAATGCCGTAACTAATTGTTAATTACAAATAAATAACTAATTAATTGATTACTCATTCAAATTACAATATACTGTATGTATATATATATTTTAAATGATCAAAATGTACTACATAAATATTTACAACATAATATGAACAAAATATATTCTATCAAAATGAATTAAAAAAATATTATATAAGGTATAGGTGAGTGAAAGGACATTAAAACATTACTTCCCATTCACCGAGCAGGTAATGTTTGTCCTAAGCTTGAAGGACGGCAGCTATTATGCCCACTTTAGAGATAGCGTGTCATATCACTGACTTGCTTCCTGCGAGGGGAAAGGGGCACCAAAAGCCACAAATCTGCCAAATCCATGAGGCATGAAATCCGAGACTGCTGATGGTCCATTAGGCCAGCAATGTAGTCATATTATACTCCACATTACTTGCTTCTGTTCTTTGCCTGTGTTTGTGGAACGAGGCATCAAGGTCAGTGGTGGTCATCATCATAAATCACCACAAGTAGACATACAACTACGTCCAGTTTAAATATGGACAGATTATTATTACTGATATAGTATTATCAGTATTATTGTCCGTCAAATACTTTGTACAGCCAAACTTGACGTTGTGACTGTTGTACATTTACATACAAGCAATCAACGGAAAGTATAAGAAGCCGGAAAGCAAAGACATCATGGCAACCGTTTGAAGGCCTCGGCTGAGCTCTATCGGCACCCAGCATTCACACAAAGGCCCCTGGTGTCTTGTCCCGCGCCAGGTTCACAATGACCCTAGTGTGTGTTTTGCCAGTGTGGCCGGTGGCTCCATTTGAAAGCCGTCAGCAGCTAACTGGGCCCTTTATTCCCAGCCTGTCACTGATTCTTTTCCCTTTTTCCATATTCGTCAATGCGGCCAGATACAAAACTACAACACGAGAGTGGTTTGACTCCTCTGTGGTAGTTGATTTACTGCGTGGTAGCTTTACCGGGAACATCGAATGTTGCAAGACCATATTGTGGCAAGCCTGAGTCGCACAGGAAATCATGAGAGGAGGAGCTTCAACGTGGCTCACACGGCATAAAACAACAGAGCCATCAACTAAGTACTAACTAAGTAAGGGAGATGTTGCGAAAGTTGTCGCCATGCTTGAGTCCGCTTGGGTAGCCTCCTGGCAGGATCCGGTGATGGATGAGAGTTTGTGGGCGTGTCCTCTGGTCTTGACTCGCTCTCGAGTGAGGTCAAGAGCTGTTAAGAGGCCAGTTGAGTCCAGTGGTGGACCGTGACTTGGTTCCTCCGGATCAACCAGACTTAGTACATAACAGCACTCCGGGACAGTGCGCCATCCAACATCATCAGCTTTTGAGACAGGTCCACTTCCTTTTGGGGCTGCTGACCCACACCAGTGCCTTTGCAAAAAGTGTTGTGAGATATTTTTCTGTCTGCACCCCGCTTTGATGATGGTCTCCCAGTCTCAGAACTAACTGCACCAATCTCAAAGCCAGTGGAATTAGGTCAGGGCAGGTTTACCTCTCACCTTTCGTTCAGGAGTGGATCCAAATACCATTTCCACAGGGCTGCAGAGCTCCGTCCCATCATGAGGGCTTTTGAGGTGCACTTAATGGACTCTTGGACTGCCGTTCTGTATTCCCACAGAACCAGGGGAAGGTGCAGGTTCCCAATTATGCTGCTGCAGGCTGGTGAGGATAGCAAGTGTGGTGGCCACCCAACCACCTCTCGTGCTGTAGTTTTAATGGCATTGTTTGGGGTTTTTTGATGCCCAGCTGACAACAGGTTTCAAAGTTCTGTCCCTGAATGCCATGCAGCTCCTCCCCCATGCAGCGGTGCAGATATGATGTATCTGCATATTTGGCCCCAGCCAGTAAAATCAACATTGAAGGAGTTGGAGGTTCTTGGTGACTTTGAAATTACTTGCCCCTACCAAACCATGAACAATTTGGAGTAATGTTGGTTTCTGGGCAACATGGTTGGTTACTGGTCTCTTTTGGACATGGCCGAGGACAGGGTCACTCCGATAGTACTGGAGTTTTGCTGGGTCGATGCAGGTGATCCATTGGGGTCACAAATGCTGCTGTCTGGAATGCCATCACTGTCATTTGAGGTATCATACAGTGCTGCTACCACTGGGGCTACCACTTGGGCTTAGTGCTCCCTGTTTTTCCAAACACTGGCAGTGACACTCCTCATAGAGCTGTTGGGAAAAAAGTATCTGCATTGGAGTTATAGCATCTAGGCCGATAGTGGACTTTAAAATTATAGCCCTGCAGTATCTCCAGCCATTGGGCCAAGTGTCTTTGAAGATGAAGAGCCAGATGAGGGACGCCTGGTTGGGTGTGCAGGACGAACATTTGCCCACAAAAATGTTCCCCTCAAGACAGCTGAGTGCATGGATATAGTAGGTGATGACTTGCTCTCGCCGCTCTACCTCCCTGGGACAACAGTGTGCCAAGGCCCATGTCACTGCCATCTATGTTTACAACTTACACAAGAAAGTGCTGTATTTGCTAGCCACGGCTCAGCAACTCACACGGTGCACAACAACAGAGGTTGCAACAACTAGCTCACCCATTGTGCGTTCAACAATAACGCAAACACATGCTAGGAATCCCACGTGCACACTTCCCTAACATGTACAGTATAAACAAATTGTTGCCTATACCGTATGTGCCCTACGATTGACTGGCGACCAATTCAAGGTGCCCAAAAAGTTGGCTGATATAGGCTCCAGCTTACCTTTGACCCTAAGCAGGAAATGTCATTACCTCAGTAGCCTATAACAAAATGTTCAAAATGTCGAATCATATAACTTTGCTTGCACCTTGGTGATGTAGTACACACACTGCTGGAAGGTAAGCATGATGACCTCCTCCAGGGCGGCTATCGTCTCTTCGCTGGCTGTGCGGACACAGGACATTTTCAACTCCAGCAGGACTGGAAACAAGGAGCAGAAATAAAATGTTTGCTACAAATGACACACATGGAGTGTCTTAAAGCTGTAACCAGTGCTTCTACGCCTTTAAAATTAGGTCTGACCAATGATTAGAACTTTTAATCAGATTAATCAAATGTGATTAATGTGTTTTCAAATGAATTAATCATGATTAATCACCATTTGCTGCTATGTGTGAACAATATGATGGCAATACAGGTATGTATATTGTATATGTGTATGTATATATTGAGAGACAGAGAGCGCGAGAAGCACAACTATTCAATCACACGTTAAACGTGTTATTACGAGCCAAGAAGTGTTGCGTTTAAAGACTCCACCAAATTCACATGTTTTGAGGGTAGTTGAATTTTCTGGCAAATTGCGGCAAATTGTACTTCCGCAGTAAGAGTTATAGGTTTAAGAGTTAGTGAGTGATAAGAACATCCAGTTTATTTAGACCACACTTACAAGCATGATAAAGACATTATCGGGATTTTCGGAGTGTCAGCGAACACACCTCGTGCTGGTCTAAAGACAATGAGGAGTGATAGTGGGATAGTGTTTGTGGGTTGGAGGTGTTGGAATTGCACTGCTGTTGATGTGTTCAGGTCCGAATATTATTATGTCATTATTATTAATGCACTAATTTTGACAACCCTATTTAAAATATATATATATACATACTGAACCAGACCATGACCATGAGCAAAATATCCAGTCAGAATGATCCTCCTGGAGGACTCTCAAAATGTGACTGACCCAAATTCTCCCCCCCCTCTCGTCGCCCTCCATCTTCATTGTCTTTTGTGGCTCTCCACTCTAAGAGGACGGGCAGCTGGCACTGGATGAACTGGAGCAGCTCCAGGCTGTTTGACATCCACACCACGAGGGGAGAAAGTCCTGATATCATGTCCTCGAGGCTGAAACGATGCAGACGTGAGCGTCTCTACCGAAGGGCAGGCAACCTTTACATAAGCGATGTTTAGAGGGACAAAACAAGAGCTTACATTTCCTTTTGAACCTCAGCTAATTTATTGGTTTGCTCCTGAAAAATACAGTGGAAAAAAAACGTCAGTGCAAGAAACTGTGGAATGCAGTAAATGTCTTTGCCTGGGAAAAAAAATAAATAATGTAATGACCCATTGTCTGTGAATGCACCTCCTGTGCTGTTGTCATAAGCAGGGCTGATTTAAGCGAGTTCCACTGTAGTAATGAATGAAAGCCACCTTTCTGTAAACGTGCATTACACTTGCATTTTCCAACTAATAGAAAAGTGGAAATTCTACTACTCACCCACACCGCGCTCTCAATTTCACTTGCAATAAGCAGCAGGAGTCTTCGCAGGTCTGATGTAGGGTGACGTGAGGCAGAATATTGAATACACATGCACAGTAAAAATGCAACCGTCAGCGGCGGTACGTCTTTGGCACCGCTGCTTCCCATTGCGACTATTTCTTTCACGATGCGGTGCTCATCCTCGGCCTGGTAGCTCAAAGTCAGACAGACGCCCTCGTGTGATTTCAAGAACGGCGGTGCTCTCTTCAGGCACGTTACGGTGTCAGGGCCTCGGAGGTGCGTGCATGTGTCGTGGAGTATCCCGTCTTTGGTCGTAGCAGATGTGGTGTATCCGAGCAACCGGGGCACTGTTACCAGGCTGGGATCGGGACCAGCGCCGTTCGATTCCTTTTCCGAGACAGAACCAAGAATAAGGGAAATCTACATTGTCTAACGCCCACGTAAATGTGAATATTTACCTTGTGTCTCAAGGGATCTTTGAAGAGAAACAAGTAGCTTTGGCCCAGGCCAATGACATCTCCAGAGCTGAGCTCGACTTTGGCTTTAAGTACGCTGCCATTCCTAGAAACCGCAGCATTCGGAAAAGGGCAGAGAATGGTAGGTCCGCCAGTACTGTTGCGATGAAAACTGCAGTGGTTTGGAAGTATGTCGTCTGCAAGGAGGGCGAAGTCTGCCTTTGTTGCATCTTTGTTTTGTTCATTTGGTCGCCCTATTACAATTCTGGGACTCACGAGTAGGTAGATGACAAAGTCCTGTGGAGAAAAATAATAGAGAATAATGGAGAAGGTTTTGCGAACCATCGCCTGGCTTTGGTGACATCATATCCGGTGTTTTGGTGCACTGGTTGCATTCAGCATTACACTTGCCACACTCAGCAACAAAAACAAATGACGAGCCACTTCAGAGCCGGTTCTTTTTAGCGACTGGAGCCAAAATAACCGGCTCACAAACAAGAGCTGAGATTTCCATCACTATCAGGCTGAAGGCGAACGCTTTTGCTCGGGTCAGTGTGGAGCGGTGTTGGGAGGTCCACTGTCACCGGCGGGTTTCGGACAGGCGGACAGCACACGAGCGGAGTCTGATTTGCCCCGCGATGGGGGTGATGTTGGTAGTGACAAAAAAAGACTGCGAGACCGGCCGAGTATCTGATAAGGGGATTATCAGGATCTTCAATTCTGCTGTTGAAGAGGATGACTTTAGAGGTTTTAGTTCCCAGGAGGAGGATGAGGACAGAGATGATTGACTTTTTTGGTCGTTTAACTAGTCGTATTACACGCACTGTTTGACACTGTTTGAAAAAAGGCATCTATTTCACCAAAAATTTACATCTTTCTGTGTAATAAATATCCCTACATATACACCGGTGCGGCCAAGATCGACATTTTTTCTTCTCTTTAAAGTAAGCGGCTGCAGCTTATAGATTGCCGCACTCTGTAGTTTCACCCAGTAATACGTTCCTGTGTGGATGTGACTCTTTCCTCATATTCAACCCAACAAAAAAATCCCGAGCGGACAGGGCATCAGCCTGCTGGCCTGCCTGTGTGAGGCTGTTGGTAATCAGACAGGAAGCAGTGCCGCGGTTGTGTTTTTACAGCTTCCCGATTAGTGTTTTGATGGTTGTTTTTACAGTTTGTGACTTACAACGATTTTTTCCCCCTGCTTTTGTTTTTTACTCCACGTGCAGAGGGAACACAGGGTTCTGATATTTGTAAAGCGTGTAAAGAATGTAATGCGGTTGAATGCGTTTTAACTGCTGAGACGGAGACGCAAACTGAGCAATATTTTCAATTTAGTTGAGGAACATTTTTGATTTCATACATTCACAATACGACTACAATACCTCCAAATGGTAAAAAAAAAAATGCATTTGTTTATGCGTGCTGGAGCCTATCCCAGCTGAAATTGGGCAAGAGACGGGGTACACAGTGAGGTATTTACACTCACATTCACACCTCTGGACAATTTGGAGTCTCCCATTAGCCAAACATGCTTGTTCTTTGAGATTGGCGTGGAAAACCGCAGAAAACCTCAAGCATCCAGAAAACAAACTGGACGCAGAGACTTCCAAGCTGAATTTGACACAGATGTGCAAATCAAATGCGCCCAAACAGAACAAGTAGAGGCAGGCAGGAATATAATCAAGTCCAGCATTTTTGGTATTATTGACCTTTAGTATATTCTGATAATTGTTTTTGATATGCCCGTTTTCTTATCATTTGCAAACAATTTTTGCCCAAATTTTGCCTCAGCTCTAGTCTGAGAACTTGGTGCAAGATCCAGTATCTTTATCCTCTAAAAGGAGGATGCATGTCCAGACAGGAATGACTGCTCGTTCCCTTTGAGATGAAGGTAGACCTCAAAGTCTTGACCTGAAAAGTGAGCTTCTCTGTGTTGTTTCTGGTCTGAGTGGCTGCCTGGGTTCCCCAATGTAAAAATCCGAGCACCAAAATGTACACAGTCTGGACAGAAAAGACAAATGTTTTGAACGAGAAGTGAGGGAAGAGGGGGAGGTCCGGGACACCACCAGTCTCCCTCACACAATGCTGTCCTTTCACCCCTACCTTGGTTTCAGGTGGGTCCATGAGCATCATTACGTCTGAATGGGATGCTAACAAAGGCAATACCACCCAAATGACCATCTTTGGTGGGCAGATGCCCCACTCTAATGTATCCTTAAGATCATCATTTGACACCACTGAAGAGCCAAAACAACTTCTCAGACTAGAGCTGTCCTATCTAGTCTGCCCAGTGTTTGTCCTACCTAGTCTTTGAGCATAAACTGAGCTAAACAGTCCAGTTGTGAGTGATTCAATGCCGTAACTCTTCAAATGGCTTAACATATAATGATTGGGGTTTTGGGGTTTTTTTTTTGGGCTAAATGGCTTAAACCACTGGATTGGTTTTAGCATTTTTGTGTCAAAGTCAGATACAATAGTATCCATCGATGGTAGAAACCATTTGGACACCGCTGCTTCACAGGCACATTCAGACTTAGTGATTATTTAACAAGAGCAGTTTGGGTGAGGACTTTTGCAACTTGTGTGTGTTGAGTGAGTGAGTTACCTGTACGGAGCTGCAGCCATGCAGTAGCAGCAGGTACGGACAGTCGTGAGGTGGGTGAATGGAGAACTGTGTGTTGTTATCGTCGCTACTTTCCGTCTCCTCCCGCTCGGACTCCTCTCCCTCCTGCTCGCCTCTCGGCCTTGACGGACAGAGGGTCTCTGTTTTGGCCTGCAACCCACCATCCCCCTGAGAGGGAACAGCGAGTTCAATGTCATTCTGTTCTGGCCTTGCTTCTGGGCACTTACAGCTCTCTACTGAAGTTCCATTTAGGAACTCTCTTTGATCCTGAGAACTTATATCCCGGTCTTTCTCGACCTCTGCATCTGCATCTATAAGATCCATCTGACTTTTACTCCTCCAGAGTTTCTGGCTTCGACTGATTGTTCTGGTTATGAGGGTGGAGTTCACTCGGGAGCGACTCTTCTGCAGCTTTCGGGCCTGGGCGTTGATACCTATCGGGAAGATGAATAAACAAATGTAATGCTTAGGAAATTAGCGTGAACATGGATTGTGTAAAAAACCTGCTATATCAATACATTAAGCACAGAGTTAATGGATTCCCCCCCACCTCCCACCCCTCCCAACATGGTGCTGTGTGTGTTCAGAGGCCACATTCAGGAAACAGAGCTTGGGTGGAAAGAAAGACACCGCTCATCTGATCAGCCACACGGCAGGACGATCACATGTTGTGCCAGTCATACAAGCAAAACTCCAAACAGGACACACTCTTACGCTGTGACCACAGCTGTGTCAGCCAACGCCAGTGTTTCCAATAGAAATGATGTGGTGCTACTGGTATCTGTGGAAAGTTCAGGGTAGCTCTCTGTGGCCTCGTGGGGTTTGTTTTTTTTTTCCCCAGGCAAAATCCTTATAGCAGCACGCACTGCAGTGTGTTAGAAAGCGGGTGTGCCGCTGGAAGAGGTTTAATTAAACTGCAGTGGGCGGTTTTAGATTGGTCGGCATTCGTAACCGCCGTCCGAATGGAGAAAAGACAAGGAAGAACTGTGGCGTTAATAGATGCTCTGTGATGTTTGTGGAGTCCGCAAAAACAGAGTAACACTTTGTGAGGCTTCCAGACACCATGCAGCAAGACCCTACCGGCGGTGACGGTGTCTTTATCTCTGGACGTCTGCTCCTCCACCAGGCTTCGCCGCTGGATTTCAAAGCGTCTCGCAAGGCCCTCCCTCGGTTTCCATAGCGACTGTAGGAGCAGTGGCTTCTCGTTGTCCCCCACAACTCGGAATCCTTCGGTTTTCCACTGACGCTCTCCAATGGAGCCGATGGTGTCGCAGAGAACATAGGCGCTCGCTTCTTCTTTTCCCAGGCCATACCTGGATAACAAGGGGACGACAGAATGGAGTCATTTTGATGGACTCATCAAAATAAATAGATAAATAGATCACACTGAGTCCATCCCATCACTACCAGACTGCCTTATTACTTCAATTGATCACTTCTTACTCCGAGTCATTCTGATGTTTGTTTGCATCGTATGACAGCTGTCAGTAATTACTCGCGACAGCTTGCTTCTCTGGCAAGGTGACGTACTCCATAACAATTCCAATCACAGCGACTGTACATACAAATAACTTTGGTCTTGTTGCGAAATCCGTCTGCCAGGACTTTCAAGGCTAATTTGCCATCATAACAGTCGAATCTGATCAGCATTTGTTCCCACTTGTGGCTCCAGTCACCGCTACTTCCTTAAACTACGGTGTGGGTCGAGGGTCAAACGTTTATTAAATAAAATATTATGTTCTACACCTGCCCAAACTTACCTTGACTTTTTTCTCTTAATATTTTGACTTTATCCTCCTAAAATTACAGCTGTTTTCCCCTGTTTTTATTTTTATTTGACTAAAACTAATTCAACTTTTTTTTTGTACATTTTATTCTTGTAATTATGACTTTTATTCCCTTGATATTTTGACTTTATACTTTTGTGACATTACAACTTTTACAACTTTTTCCGCAACCTAATTTTCAAAAATAAATGTTTTAATTGTTTAGTTTGTTTCTCACAATATTACCCTAAATATATTAATATTAAATATGTATATGATTTATGTAATATTTCCACTTAATATCACTAAAATGGTTATTATTCCTTATAATATTATTTATTTCCATTAAAATTGGATTTTTCTTGTTTTTCTTTCTTTTAATATTTTAACTTTGTTTTTTTTGTTTGTTGTTGTTTTGTTTTTTTAGGCCGCACGGTGGCTGAGTGGTTAGCACATTGGCCACACAGTCAGGAGATCTGGAAGACCTGGGTTCAAATCTCCGTTGGGCATCTCTGGGTGGAGTTTGCATGTTCTCCCCGTGCGTGTGTGGGTTTTCTCCGGGTACTCCAGTTTCCTCCCACATTCCAAAAACATGCATGTTAGCTTCATTGGCGACTCTAAATTGTCCATTAGGTACGAATGTGAGTGAGAATGGTTGTTTGTCTATATGTGCCCTGCGATTGACTGGCGACCAGTCCAGGGTGTACCCCGCCTCTCGCCCAAAGTCTGCTGGGATAGGATCCAGCATCCCCGCGACCCTAATGAGGATAATCGGTTTAGAAAATGAATGAATGAACTTTGTTTTTGTTGAATTACTGCTGATTTTGTCTTCACTGTATAGTTTTCTTGTTGCATTATGTTTTACAATGGCCCCCAGGCCGCTGGGATTTGTGGCTTTTAGCTGAATGCTACATTCAGTAATACAATAACATAACAGTGTATAGTATAACATGCAAATGTTCTATGCGTTGGAGTCCACTCTTGTTCATCGTTGTTTCACATTTTTAGCTGAAACCTAAGCAAAAACTAACACACAGTTCATGCTCTCGCTCTCGGGGGAGCGTTCCTGCCAACACTGGCTGTCTTTCACACTAAACTGTGGTTGGCTCTACACGTTTTCAGCGCTATTAAGTGCACTTTTTGGCACAGATACACACTGTTCGCACACATGCTGGAATTATAACGTAACGGACGAGGCATCAAGTCTACTTTGTTCACTGTGTTTATTAAGTATAACCACAAGTGCATGCCTGACTGGTTTTATATCTAAATTATTTAGAGCAAAAAAACTGAGAAAGCAAGGACAAAAAAATCACGCAGACACATATGGCAAACAGACACACACAAACACATGCAATGACGGCACATTCCCTCACCTTTCGAGGGCCTCTTTGACCAGCTCTTTTGCGCTGGAGTGTGTGGTGGCTAAGACACTCTTGTAGTGAGCTCCTTTGCAGATTTCGCTTCCAAAGATCTTCAAGATCCCCGGAGCGCTCAGCTGATTTGACAGCTCAAAGGGGTCGTCCACAACTGCCGCATCTGTCACGGTGGCTGAATGCAATCACAGACAATGCAACATTACAGGCAATTATAGGCATTCATAATTACTGCACACCACGGCGGATCTTTATTATGTGTACAACTAAAACATGGATAGATTAAGAATCTGGTATTAGGAATGTCTGATTTTCATGCCTGATATTGACATGAAAATGGTAACATTGGCCAATATTGGTATCATTTTTTCCCCTATAATGAAGCGCCAATGTCGCACCATTGCTGAATTTGCTGTAATATGATGCATCGTGTAGCTACAGCTTAATACCAGGAGATGGCGGTCATCTGTAAATTCACTCTGAGCAACATTTGTGGCCGTGTTGCTGTGCAAAAATTAGGAGTTTATAACCTTTATTAGAGTTTATATTGGATATGATAAGCGTTGGAGCTGAGAAGATGCCTCAATCATGTGCTACGATTAGATTTATTCTGGCCAAACCAAATCCCAGGGAATAAACTTTCACAGGTAAGACTTAACAACTACATTTGATAGTATTTGGCCCATACACTGTGTAGAAAACGTTGGTATCATTCATTCAATATATGTCTGGGAGTGGGGTAGTGGGAAAGTAAAAAAACGAGGAACTAGTGGCAGGCAGACAAGGTAGTATCTGCGGGAGACTCCTCTGCATAAATTGGACTATGTTGCACAATGTTTACAGCTACATCCAGAAGCTAATTGCTGATGATGTGTCCATTAACATCTATATGTTAATTCCACGACAAGAGATTAATGGAAAATCGTCCGATACTGATTGGTGGCTGGTCAACCCCTAGCTATATCAATGTTCGTTATAGGAAAAAATGGATACCCACATTGACCGATGTTATGTTTTCATGCTGCTATGGGGCTGACAATATCGGTGGGCCTATATTATTGGACATTGCCAATTATATATATTAAAATATATTTTAGAAGCATTACGTTGGAATATTAAATGTTTTAATATCATGAGAAACAGAACAAAGGTTAATAACAATGCAACTTTTGGAAAAGTTTTTAAAAAACACAAGGAAAAAAAATAAATTTGAAAAAAAATTAAATTATGATAATGATTTATTTAGATTATTATACGTAATATACAGTGAGGAAAATAAGTATTTGAACACCCTGCTATTTTGCAAGTTATCCAACTTAAAAATCATGTAGGGGTCTGAAATTTTCAGCGTAGGTGCATGTCCACTGTGAGAGACATGATCTGAAAAGAGAAATCCAGAAATCACAACGTATGATTTTTTAACCATTTATTTGTATGATACAGCAGCAAATAAGTATTTGAACACCTGTCTATCAGCCAGAATTCTGACCCTCAAAGATCTGTTAGTCCACCCTTAAAAAAAATCCACCTCCACTCCATTTATTATCCTAAATTAGATGAATCTGTTTGAGATTGTTAGCTGCATAAGGACACCTGTCCACCTTCATACAATCAGTATGACCACAACTACTACCATGGCCAAGACCAAGAACTGTCCAAAGACATCAGAGACAAAACTGCTCACCTCCACAATGACGGAAAGGGCTACGAGGAACTTGCCAAGCAGCTTGGTGAAAAAAGGTCCACTGTTGGAGCAGCCATTAGAAAACGGAAGAAGCTAAACATGACTGTCAATCTCCCTCGGACTGGGGCTCCACGCAAGATCTCACCTCGTGGGGTCTCAATGATCTCAAGAAACGCGAGAATTCAGCCCAGAACTACACGGGAGGAGCTGGTCAATGACCTGAAAAGAGCTGGGACCACCGTTACCAAGGTCACTGTTTGTAATACACTAAGACGCCATGGTTTGAAATCCTCAAATGGCACGGAAGGTTCCCCTACTTAAACCAGCACATGCCCAGGTCCGTCTTAAGTTTGGATGATCCAGAGGAGTCATGGGAGAAAGTCATATGATGAGAAATAGATAGAACTAAATAGAACTCTTTTGTCATAATTCCACTAAGCGTGTTTGGAGGAAGAAGAATGATGAGTACCTTCCCAAGAACACCATCCCTACTGTGAAGAATGGGGGAGGTAGCATCATCCTTTGGGGGTGTTTCTCTGCACATGGGACAGGGCGACTGCACTGTATTAAGGAGAGGATGCCCGGGGCCATGTATTGCAAGATTTTGGGGAAGAACCTCCTTCCCTCAGTTAGAGCACTGAAGATGGGTCCAGGCTGGGTCAAGGCTGGGTCTTCCAACATGACAATGACCCGAAGCACACAGCCAAGATAACAAAGGAGTGGCTTCGTAAGAAGCATATCAAGGTTCTGGCGTGGCCTAGCCAGTCTCCAGACCTAAACCCAATTGAAAACCTTTGGAGGGAGCTCAAACTCCATGTGTCCCAGCGACAGCCCAGAAACCTTAATGATCTGGAGAAGATCTGTGTGCAGGAGTGGGCCAAAATCCCTTCTACAGTGTGTGCAGACCTGGTGAAAAACTACAGTAAGCGTTTAACCTTTGTAATCACAAACAGAAGCTACTGTACCAAGTATTAACGTTGATTTGCTCAGGTGTTCACATGCTTATTTGCCGCTGTATCATACAAATAAATAGTTAAAAAAATCATACATCGTGATTTCTGGATTTTTCTTTTTAGATCATGTCGCTCAGAGTGGACATGCACCTACGCTGAAAATCTCAGACCCCTCCATGTTTTCTAAGTGGGAGAACTTGCAAAACAGCAGGGTGTTCAAATACTTATTTTCCTCCACGTATATATATGTTTACCATGTAATTTTAGTTATTTTAAAAATGATTTCATGCCTTATACTGGCGACCAGTTCACTGCGTTACCATCCTTTTGCCAAGCCATCTGGGATAGGCTTCAGAAGTCATATTTTACGGGAAAATTAGGAAAGTTATGTAATTTTAGTACCTGAGAGTTGAAGTATTATTTTTTTAAGAAACAAAACGAAACAAAACAGAGATGTCATTTTTGCACAGGTTGGGGAAAATATTCTAATATTATAGGAATACAATCAAAATATTATGGGATTAAAGTAATAACTACAAGAAGAAAATGAAATGTGGAAAAAAAGCTGGCATTTTAAAAGACTAAAGTCAAAATATTTTTTCTATTCTATTTTAAAGAAAAACAGCTGCAATTTTATGAGAATCTGAGGGGAAATAATGTCATTTTAGTAGCACGTAGTTTACATTTTAAAGAAATTACGTGAAGAAAATGTATGAAAAAAATGAAATCAGAAATGTTACAAGACTAAAGTCAAAATAATGAAAAGAAAAAAGTCATATTAAAGAAAAAACATGTTGCGATGTAAAAAATAAACAAAACAAAACAAAGATGACATTTATGCAGAATTAGGTTGGGGAAAAAGTTATATTATGGGAATACAGTCAAAACATAATTGGAAAAAAGTCGTAATATTACAAATAACATTACTACTGTACATTCCAAAGCTGAGATGCCATTTTTCCATGAAACGTATACAACTTCTTAGCACATATAAATATAATTTTGCACTATGTGGACACCCCTGGCCTACATAATAAGTAACCAGCTTTATGGCGTCTTCCAATCGGGTTAAAGTAGGCCTTTAGTGGTGCAGACACACAGTAGGAAAACTACTAACGCAGTGCCAAAATAAAATAAGCAAAATCCCTTCGATGCATTGGAACCACAGTTTCCAATGTGGGAGTGGAAAGTGTCCCTGCAAGTCACGTGTGACTGACAAGATAGAAATGATCTAATAGCGTTTGCCATCATGCAACATCTCTTTCATATTAGAGCCTTTTTAACCACGTCCAAACATGGAGGCTTTTGTTCTGTGGATGTCTGCTACAAATGTGTATTTACTACTGCCAAGATGAGATCAGTCAAATGTTCCCCCCCCCAACACTGCAAAGCTGCTTACCAGCATTGTGCAAGTATTTTCACTGCCTCTAATATGCCCCGTGACTTATCCCATCCCGGGATTCTGCTTTGAGCACACATTGATATACTTAGTAACTACTATTCATTCAGTGAATTCAAAACCCGACGTACTGCTTGTTTTCCTGGCTTGCGCGGACATGGCCACGGACAGCGAGGCAGAGGTGGAGCCGCGGAGGAAGACTCCCGAGAGGCGGTTGGTGTGGCGACGGACGCGGCTCCTGCAAGGCTGTCTGAAAGCCACGACCTCAGCTGACCTGCCGGTGGATGAACTGCCGGTGGATGAGCTTGACCTGAATGTAAACAATACAAGTAAATGATGTAGAGGGTCCAGTGGAATAGAAATAATGGCTTTCTCGCTGAAAGGAGAAACAAAAACATCAAATGTGCACAAATAACCATACATAACCAATATACTCCATGTCAAAATCACAAACAGTGCCAGTTCTCTAAACCAATTCATACATACAGTGCAGGCCTGTTGTCCACGCTCTTTCTCCATTCCGTTCTTAGCTCCCAGAATGCATGAATGAAGAGTTGTGCACCACACAGCAAGCCGGTAAGCTTCTTACCACAATGGTTCAAAGGTTCTCTGCTCAAATGTATGTTTTTTTTTTTTTACAATGAGGTACACAAAATTACAGTAGTTGAGAAACGAACCTACCTAAACCTAACCAGTACTCATTAGTTCCTCACTAGTTCCTCAGTAACTACTGTATTTTTTAATACCTTATTGTAAAGTGAGACCGGAACTTCTAAGACAGGGTTCTCAAACTCAACTTACCTTGGGGCCGCTGGAGGCAGAGTCTGGCTGAGGTTGGACCGCAGCCTCGGCGCACGTTAAATACAAAAAATTTTTAAATCCAATCCTCTCAAACGTCTTTTTTTTTAAACACAAAATAAGATAAAGAAGGACACTGATGTAAAAAAAAGTTGTGTGCAATAATGATTACTTTTTCACTTTTTGAAAAATGTTTCCCTGCTTGCATCAAGCCCGGTTTATGTCATGCCCCTGAGAGCCATATACCCCACCGTGATTGGCAGGTTTGTCAGCTCCACACACAACACTAAAAAGTGCTATTCATATAAAACTTGAGGGCCACACTAACATTAAACTTTCATATTAAGGTGGGGGCCACAAAATGTCATCTCACTTGGGGCCCGCGGGCCACAAGTTTGGGACCCAAGTTTTAAGACAAATATCAAAATGTGGACATGATTGTGGTCAACTTTTGGGATTGGAGAAGATTCTCATATTGATTGGTATTTATGATAACGAATTTGGGCTTGTATCGCATTCTGATAAGAGCAAATAATGCATATAGACCAGGGTTGTGCAAACTGCAACTCCGCCTGCCGAGCATCTTAATCCGGCCCACCGGGCATTTTCATTCCATTCCATTTTCTTCCGCTTATCCTGGTCCGGGTCACGGGGCAGCAGTCTCAGTAGGGAAGACCAAACAACCTCTTCCAGCTCCATCGGGAGGACACCAAGGCGTTCCCAGGCCAGCTGTGAGACATAGTCCCTCCAGCGTGTCCTAGGTCTTCCCGGGGGCCTTCTGCCGGCCGGGCATGTCCGAAACACCTCACCAGGGAGGTGTCCGGGAAGCATCCGGACTAGATGCCCGAGCCACCTTAACTGGCTACTCTCGATGTGAAGGAGCAGCGGCTCTACTCTGAGCTCCTCCCGGATGGCCGAGCTCCTCACCCTATCTCTTAGGGTGAGTCCAGCCACCCTACGAAGGGAACTCATTTCCGCCGCTTGTACCCGCGATCTCGTTCTTTTGGTCATGACCCATAACTCATGACCATAGGTGAGGGTGGGAACATAGATCTGTAAACGTCTCTTCACCATGACAGTCTGGTACCGATCCGTGATCTGCGACCTAGATCTGGAAGATCTAGAAAGCTTTCTGTGCGGGTTATCGTGTGTAGCTGCTCTGTAGGAGTTCAGGACTCAATACGTGAAATAAAATGAAAACTGTAGCCTGACAACATGACTTGCAGCGCCAATGTGGCACGCCTGAGTCGCCAAAATAGTCAGTTGCAATCTGCAGCATGTTCAAAAAAGCAATCCAGACAACACAACACACAAAGCCTACCTGCTGCACCATGTGGGCATACAAGTATATATCTACACACCCATGCCAAAAACCACCCATATATTCCCGCCGCAAGGCATGCTGGGCAGGTTGTGGTACTCTTTCTCCCAACATTTTGCCATGTTTGTCCCATTTTTGCTTGATTGCAAAATATGTTGAGGAGATTGTCAAACAAGTAAACAAGTGGGAGTTAACATACTCTTGATAGCCGTTGTTTTATTGTTCAGCCGGGCTACCCAGCATGCCTTGCACGCATTTGGAAATAACAGTTGTTAAGTTTTGTGTTATGTTTAGTGTTTCATAGTTTCACATGCATAAAACAATTCAAAATGCATACGAGATGAATAAAAGGGATACATGACCATGTAAGGTTACTTTTACCTTCACTGAAGATGCCATTCTTGACGGGACTGTTTACAAAGACACGGCGATCAACCTCCACTACCCCCTTCCTGTTTTGCCATGAGTTGTTTCTTGAATTCAATGGTGTTTCTCACCCCAATGCACAAAAATAGAGCCGACAAAAGTTGCACATGTTTATTAATATGCATTGCCCTAATAAATAAATAATAGCAATCCAATGTGATTAACCAGATGAATCACTGTTCTTAGTATATTTCTATTGCTACATGGAAAACAAGTGACCAGTAGGTGCAGTAGATTCTCAGAAAACACACAAGACCCAGCATTCATGATATGCTCGCTTTTAAGGCTGTGCAATTGGGCAAATAGTCGAAAGGGGTGTGTTCAAAAAATAGCAGTGTCTGCCGTTACTAACTCAAAACTGTTTTGTACAAACCTTTTGGCAACCCTGTGAATGACTAAAATAATATTTAGTTGTACGAGCACAGTTTTTTATAACTGCTTCACATCTGGAGTCAAACAACCTGTGGCACCTTTCAGCTGTTATTCCACTCCAAGATTGTTATTATATTACTGATCCATGATCCCTGCTATGGGGTAAATAGGCCCAACACCATAGTAGAAGAACCATGCCCATATCACGATGCTTCACTGTCTTCACTGTGTACTGCGGCTTGAATTCAGAGTGTGGGGGTCTTCTCACAAACTGTCTGTGGCCCTTGGACCCCAAAAAACCCCCAATTTTGCTCTCATCAGTCCACAAAATGTTTATCCATTTCAAGACCAGTTGATGTGTTCTTTGGCAAATTGTAACCTCTTCTGCCTTTTTTGTGGGGGATTCTTGTATGTAAAAAGATTAGCTTCACACAGACGTCTTCCAACTGTCACAGTACTTACAGGTAACTCTTTAACTGTCTTTGATCATCCTGGGGCTGATAATTGACTGAGCCTTTGCCATTTTGGTTATTCGTCGATCGCTTTTGATAGCTGTCTTCCGTTTTCTGCCACATGTGTCTGGCTTTTCTCTCCATTTTAAGGCATTGGAGATCGTTTTAGCTAAACAGCCAAAAACATTTTGTACCTCTTCCGTGGTTTTCTCATCTCTAATAAACATTTTAATCAAAGTACGCTGTTCTTCTGAACCATGTCCTGAACGACCCATTTTCCTCAGGCTTTCAAAAACAAATGCATGTTGCACGAATGCTGGGTTTTGTTTGTTTTTTGAGAATCTATTGCACCTACTGGTAACTTGTGCCATGTAGCAATAAAAAAATACTGATAACAGTGATTCATCAGGTTAGTTGCATAGCACTGCTATTATTATTATATATGCGATATATACATACATATATGTAATTTTAGGTTATTAAATAATTACCAATTCAATTAAACGGTACACTCTATGTATATTTTATGTGTTGTTGCTTATCAAAGTTATAGGATAGGGTGTTTTACACTTTTTACATTTTAGTATGAATATAGTAGTTGACATCTTTTCATAGAATGCTGTTTGTAAATGTTCTATTGCCGTATGAGGACAATACTGAAACATGCTGTAATGTCTTAACCATAAATAATATTTTTCATTATATATAATTATTTGTTGACATGTTGGCTGCCATTTGTCAGCCTCCAAGCACACTTCCCATGGAAGAAAAGCCCTTTTTAGTGAACGAATGACAGTTTAGAGGTTCTGAGGAAAAAGCTGCGAAAGTGATAATGTCCTATACTCACTGCAAGGAACCATCACTGGCCTTCCTTCCAAGCCTCATAATGCGTCTTTTCAGAGAGGACGCGGGTAAACCTCTTGGGGGTTCCTCAACTCTCATGTGGCTCATCCCCGGTCGAGTATGTCCACCGATCCAGGTCCGTTTGAAAGTCCCGGTGGTTACACCATGCCCTGTGAGGACCGACGTGCTTCACCCCTGCAGATGTTCCCCGCGCCCATCCAGATGTTGGAGCGGCTGTTCTTCTTCCTCCCCGACTTCTTCCGCTGTGAAAGAATAAAAAGTGGATAACATCAGGCAAAAAGACCACAATGAAAATCCCCAAAGCTCGATCGAATGTCGTCTTTAAATGAAAACGGACCTGCTTTCTGCTCCCCAGATGTGCTCGCACGGCGCAACTGTCTGAGGATGCCAAAAGTGCGCGCACGCGTCACGCAAATCACACCCACCCATGCGCCCAAAGACTTCTAAAGAGGACGGATCGATTTTTAAATGGAGACATTTGCATTACTGACTCCGTGTTTAGGAGTAAGCTATAAGGATGCATTAAGCTCATGCAAAGGCATGACAAAGGGGGATCTTTAAAACGGACATTGGCAACGCTATTAAAAAGGAAGCAGACAAAGACAATGGCGCCCTCTGGTGGATGCCTGCAGAACAAATCCATATAAAATCTAACTGGCCCTGCAAAAGAAGGAGAGCGTGATCTCTTGTTACCTCACCCAGCAAAAAATAGTTGAAATAAAAAAATAAATGTGTTTCTTTCCTGTCTAGATTTGCTTGAAAAGCGTTTATTTTTGGGCAGTATTCGGACCGAATCAGTCAGACTACACTCAGCACATTCGTGTACTTTCCCTTCTGGGCTAAATCAAGGCAATGATGGACCAATCCAAAAAAAAAGTGTTGCATGGGATGACTTCATTGTTCAATTAACCAACGATATGCCTATTGTAGGTGTGTATTGTCATACCATAATATGATGCATTGAGGACTGAGCTGATGCACAAAGTGCTATTAATAATGCTTATTTCACTACAAATACCAGTAATGGACAACATGCACACTGGGTTCCGATTGTGACGTGTGAAATGAGAAGTTCCCATTGTGACTACTGTTAATCTTTAATAAACGCATTATTTTATTAATAGTAGGGGTGGGTGTAACTGTAAATTTGTATTAGTGGCACAAAGGTCTCATGGGTCCCCTGTCTGCATAGCTGTTGTAGGCAATGCCTGTGATGATGGAGTATTGAAATCATCGGAGATTTTGGACATAAAGTTGTTCATTTACGACAAAAAGTCGTACATTTTTTGTATGACCCGATGACACCAATTTATGGTTAAAAGTCGTAAACTTACGACCTTTGTTCTCATAAATCTGTGACTCCTTACTAGTAAATTACCAATAAACCATTATGACTTTTTTTCTCGGAATAGTACAATTTTTATTCTCGTAATTTTATGACTTTTTTTCTCGTAATATTACGATTTTTGATCTCGTAATTTTATGACTTTTTTTCTCGTAGTATTAAAATTTTTATTCTCGTAATTTTATGACATTTTTCTTGTCATATTACAACTTTAATTCTCGTAAATTTACGACTCTTTTCTAGTAAATTCATGACTTTTATAATGTATTATTACAACTTTTTCTTTGTAATATTATGACTTTTTTCTTTAATATTATAACTTTTATTCTCATAATTTTATCACATTTTTCTCGTCATATTGCAACTTTATTTCTCGTAAATTTACGACTCTTTTCTGGTAAATTCATTACTTTTATCACATAATGTTACAACTTTTTTTACGTAATATGAAAAATTACTTTTGTTCTCGTAATTTTATGACTTTTTTCTCGTAATTTTGACTTTTTTCTTGGAATATTACAACTTTTATTCTCATCATTTTATGACTTTTTTCTCTGAATATTACAACTTCTATTCTCGTAAATTTACGACTTTTTTCTCGTAAATATACAACTTTATTCTTGAAATGTCAGATTATTTTAATACTCTGTCATAACAGGCATTGCCTGAGACAGCTATAAAGACAGGGGACTTAGTCAAAGGTAATATTACAACTTTTATTGTCTTACAACGTTGAGTTTATGCTCGTAAATTTGCAACTTTTAATCTCGAAATCTCAATTTTTTTAATGCGGCCTTAATACTGTGTCGTAATTTCAGTATCATTCTGGTATACCTGATCACAATTTTAAGACCAGTTGAAAAATTGCAAGAATTTACATTTTGCTTTGTTGTATCTTAAGGAGGTTTTAAAAAATAGAACTTCAAAATGCAAAACAAAGAAATGGTCTCCTTATTCAAATAATGGCATATTTTCAAGATTTTGGGAAACGCAAAAAAGCGTTCCCAGAGAAGTGTTAGACTTTGCCAACTGGTTTAAATGGAAGAGCCCACAAATCATGTACCGTTGGGTCTCCTGTTTTTTTGCCTGATCTGATACTTGAGAAGTAAGTATGAGTTTTATGATTCCCCCATCAATCCAAAATGTTGCAAAAAATAAAATGTCCCATCACCCCCTTGACGTACTGTAGGCCATTGTCCAATAAGGCATAAAGAGCATTAAAACCATGTTAGCATGGTGGCCGCACGGGTGTCGAGGGGTTAGCATGTTGGCCACACAGTCAGCCGATCTCAAACTTTTGTTGGGCATCATTGTGTGGAGTTTGCATGATCTGCATATGCATGGGTTGTACACAAACGAGGACGGTCAAAATGAGACTATTTTGGTTTCTTTCAGAGCTTGTTGACGGGCCAATTATGTAGTAGCTCAAAACCTGAATTGTTAATATCTCAAAAACGAAAGCAGCACAAACGTTTCTTTTAATGGCACAAAACAGCAAAAACGCAACACAAATGAGATTATTTTGGTTTCTTTGGAGTAAATGGGGGGGCTGCATGATCTTTGTTTCACATATTAAAGAAACTGTAATATTTTAAAAACAAAAGCAGCACAAACGTTCATTTTAATTGCATAAAACAGCACAAACACAGCACAAACAAGATTATTTTGGTTTCTTTGGAGAAAATGCGGGGTTGCATGACCTTTGGTTCAAGTATAAAAGAAACTGCAATATCTCAAAAACGAAAGCAGCACAAATTTTCATTTTAATGGCACAAAACAGCACAAACGCAGCACAAACGAAATTATTTTGGTTTGTTTGGAGAAAATGAGGGACTGCATGACCGTTGGTTCACATATAAAAGAAACTGTAATAACTCAAAAACAAAAGCAGCACAAACATTCATTTTAATTGCACAAAATGGCACAAACACAGCACAAACGAGATTATTTTGGTTTCTTTGGAGAAAATGGGGGCTGCATGACTTTTGGTTGACCTATAAAAGAAACTGTAATAACTCAAAAACGAAAGCAGCACAAACGTTCATTTTAATTGGACAAAACAGCACAAACGAGATTATTTTGGTTTTTTGGGAGAAAATGGGGGGCTGCATGACCTTTGGTTGACCTATTAAAGAAACTGTAATAACTCAAAAACAAAAGCAGCAGGGTGGGGGCCACCTTCACACAGGTTTTGTCCGGGTACTCTGGTTTCCTCCTACATTCCAAAAACCTGCATGTTAGGTTAACTGTTGACTCTAAATTGTCCATAGGTATGAATGTGAGTGTGACTGGTTGTTTGTTTGCCCTGCGATTGGCTGGTGACCAATCCAGGGTGTACCCCGCCTCTCGCCCCAAGTCAGCTGGGATAGGCTCCAGCATACCCTTGTGAGCCTAATGAGGATATTTATATATTTTTATCGCAAAACATCCCTCCTAGCAGGATTTTAGCAATGAAACCAGAACTGGAAGTCATTGTTTACTATTGTGTTTGTATTTTTTGTTTAATTTTTTACATTTTGATCCTTAACTTCATGTAAATCCAATTAATCGGTTGCAAGAAGCCAAAAATGTGCACGTTTATATAGTTTTACAATTATACATTTTACGTTTGCACCTTTGAATCTCCTTTCTACTGTTAATCAAATAAGGAAAATCCCCTCCTGGCTTGCATGGGATGATAAATGGGTTTACTGGGCCTTAGTGGCTTTGTATAGGCCCAGCTTGCATAACAGGACACAGTTGATGCCTGAAGTTGTTGTGACACCTCCACAGTGTAAACACAACACAAAACTTTACTTTGCAAAGGAAACAACAACTCTCCGGTGCTGCTCCATCTACCCGCACGGCATCAAACTAGAAGGGGATCCACGAGCAATGCACAATCAACCGCCAGCGAGTCAAGACCAGCTCTTCTTGGAAAATGGGAAGAGGACAGAAGGGCTTAAAGCGTGGTAATTAGATTGCCTGCTAGGCAAGGACGAGGGACACCGGCAGAAAAGAACAGCTCCGCAAGGTTTCACTGCGGGTGTTAACATAAACAGTCGCCCCTTGCCATATTTTGGTTTGAATTTCACGGTTTCACTCCATTGCAGTTTAAAATCTAGTTTACAATATGTTAATTATTAAATTATGCCGGTATGTGTATTTTTTTTGCCTACGCGAAGCATAAACATCATAGCATAATATCGGCAAATAACGTTATCTGTTTTTTCCCCGATATTTCTTCCCTATATCAGGAAGAATTATCAAATGCTGTATTCTACACTAATCACTGAGTGTCAATAGGGGAAAATTCAAGTGCCAAACTTGATCGATGTTTGATTGATCTCAGAAACAGGCACAATAACAATGTTATAATCATAATAAAGTTAATCATAATGTCCGATAAAATCCATCCGCCAATGTTTGATATTAGCATAATGGCAAATAATGGCAATTGTAACAGTATTGGTCAACATTGATATTGAGTTTTTTCCCCTATAATGAAAAACGATTTAATAAAATACTGTATATAGGCCCATGGGCTCCTGTATTATGATGACCTCATCCAACCATGTCTGAGTCATGTAAAGAACTGTGTTTGGACAGTAACAAGCTCGCTCGCTCTTTACCTGCTCTGTACATGACTCTGTGGCGTCTCCTTCGGATATGAAACTTGCGTTTTGCAATGACTGCAAAGCGTTGGTCATGTGAACCAAGACTTCTTCCTTCACTACATCCAATTCCCAGGGCGGGAGTCATGGAACGTAAAATCAGAGTGTATGGCAATGGATAACCAGAGGTTTTCTATCGTGCAAGATGCTGGTTCACCAAAGTTGTGGTGTTTCTCAAGCCACGCTTTGCCATTCCCAAACAGATGTTGTTTATTGGAGTTGTACAATGTTGTTTACAGCCCTGTTGAAAAGCCAATAGCTAGTGCTGTAACCATTAGCTTCCCAACAGATATGTGTTAATTCCACCAGAGGAGATATATGATATATGTATTACACATATCTGTACTGGTTGATGCCGGAATTGGAAATTGAGAATTGGACAATATCGTCATATTAGATATCGGCAAAAAAGTATTTTCTCTTCTTTTCCATCCCCTCCTGCTCCGGTCCGCCCGCTTCAAATTTGCATTAAAATAACATGTAAATTAAGTAAGTAGTAAAATCTAAATAGATTTTCTATGCTCTATCTACAAAAATATTCTATTAATATGGAAGGAATTCTACTTTGTGTAAATTCACTTATCAAGGTTGGGTCACTTATCAACCACTTAACCATGATAAACAAAGGATAACTGTATTCATTAAAGTAAGTACGCTGCCAAAAGCTAAAAGAAAAAAGAAAAATCACCTCTGCAGTTTTGCACTATAAAAAAGTAAAGAAGACACGGTTTTACACAAGCTGTTGCACTGATCAATTTTAATCACAGCGATATAGTTCTTCAAAAACTGATTATACACTCCGATATCATGCAAAGATTTGAGCGTTTTATCACACGAAGCAATAACTTCCCATTGTCGGGGAAACACATATAGCCGCAGACCAAACAATGCCTCTTTTTTGCTTGTTTTGTGAACTCCTTCATTCCCAAGGAAAGTGACCGACAACAAAAAAAAAGCATAAAAATCTATGGTGAAATCTGACACAACAGCGCCAGATGGTATCCTGCACATCGTCACATCTTTTAGCTCTCACTTAAAGTAGAACCATGTTATTTCTTCCAGCCAATAGGCAAAGGAAGGTCATGTTGGTATGGTAGATCATGTTGGTATGGTAGATCATGTTGGTATGGTAGATCATGGTGGTATGGTAGATCATGTTGGTATGGTAGATCATGGTGGTATGGTAGA